>JAHTLZ010000111.1:12922324-12937426 GCA_023846285.1 Phrynocephalus versicolor | reverse complement strand
AGATAGATAGATAGATAGATAGATAGATAGATAGATAGATAGATAGAGAAGAGTGTGCTCGAGTGATCCCTCCAGCACTGGTCTCCCACCACCCACCCCATGCTATTTACAATGATTACAAGAAACTAAATCCTGTTCACCTTGTTTTGTGTCTTAAAAAGTAGAGACCAAGGAATTTAAAGGGGGGCAGGGAATAAATGAAGGTTAGAAAAATTACTAGACTGAAGTTCCCAACATTTTTAGTGAGCATATGAATTTCCCTGTCAGCATCTCCCACCCAGACGGTGACCATGCTGCCTGAAAGAGTGTGTTGAATTATGGACTAGGAAAATGGCTTTTCCAAGAAAGAAGGGAGCTGAAACATAAACTATTTTAGCTCCTCCATTTACTCCCTCTTCCTTGTTATAAGAGACAGAAGGTGACAAAGGGCCAAAAAAAAAAAAAAAGGACCTCATGTGTTGCTCACGGGCAAGGGATAAAAAAGATCCAGGCAATCTTACACATGAGGGAAGTGGTGACAGACTACGAGTAGCTCAGTTTTGCACTTGCCGGAAGGAAATCTTCCCGTGTCAGCGAATATTAGTCCACCGAGAGGGTGGAAATCCTCATGGTTAAAAGGAACCATGTAATGGCAGGGGAGAGTACAGGACAGAAAGCCCAAGTTCCTCCCCTCCCTCCCCTTTAAAACATCACAGTTTGATGCCTCCAGCGTCTATAAGGACTAAATAACACATTACGCTTAATGTGTAGCATAGAGATGAGAACGTATGTTCTTCTAGATATTATCAAGACTCCAGCTCTCAATATCCTTCGCCAGGGGCAATGCAATTCGCACCTTTCATTCTCAGTAGAGCTTGGAATGTTGCCTTCTTTTGCTTTTCTTAAAGCAACTGGTTAATCTTAAGGTATACATTTTTAGAGTAATAGGTTGATATAATTCATTACACTATTCATTTTTCATAGTTGCTTTAAAATACATTATTGTATAGAACAGGCCTGCACAACAAGTAGACCGTGGGCTACTGGTAGCCCGTGAAGGGTTCAAAAGTAGCCAGCCAGATTTAAAAAGTGAGAGGATAAGTTCTCCACCAGTCCCTCCCCCCATCCCAAGGACCACCACTGCCCCAGCAAAGTTCTGGGTCTGCCAGCCCACTGTCTCAGCCAAGCAGGGCAGTTCAAGGGGCCATGGTGCATTGAAATCTGTTCCCTCCAGAACAGATTAATTGATTTTGAATGCATTCCTATGGGAAAACGCTGCTGTACTTACAATTGTTTTAAAAACTTATGAGCATGTGCTCAGAATGGATAAAATTTGTAAGTAGACGTTTTAGTGTAGTAGCCCTCAGGCACTTTGAGCCGGAAAAAGTAGACCTCGGCCTGTTAAAAGTTGAACAGCCCTGGTATAGAACATAAAGTAAAAGCAAAGCAAAGTGCTCTGCTTATATACCACCCCGTACCACTTCAAGTAGTCTCTGGGCAGTTTACAGTTTCATTACAGTGTGCAGGCTACAAATTGCCCTCCCCAGGCAAGCTGGGTACTCATTTTACCGACCTCAGAAGGATGGAAGGCTGAGTGAACCTTGAGCCTGCTACCTGGGATTGAACTCCAGGTTGTGAGCACAGTTCTACCTGCAGTACAGGCATTTAACCACTGAGCCAATAGCCTCATTTGGGGCTATTTCAGGGCATACACAGTGGCGTAGTGTGCCCCCCCCAAGGGGCAGTTGTCCGTTGCACAAAATTATTGGGGGTACAAAATTTGCAAAGAAAAAAAACCATGATAATAGCAAACAAGAGTTGTAATCCATCACCATCACCACAAAGTGCAGGGCTTCTTTTTCCCTCCTCACCAGAACGCATGGCGGTCTCCCAGTGCCCCACTTCAAGACTGACAACTGAAGTAAAAGGGGAAAGAGGAAGAGAGCCCCGCTCCCAGCCACCAGGTCCATCCTCCTCCTCCTCCTCCTCCTCTGATGCTGGCCAGGATTCAACTTCCTGCTGCCCCTGGCACCAAGCTCCCGCCTTGGAGCCTTGAGAAAAGACTCCTCTCCTTGCAAGCTCTCTCACCTTACGTCAACACTTGCAGGCAGGAAATCCTCACGCATGACCCAAGGCTGATGAGAGCCAGTTTTTAACTGTGTCAGCAGGCTGGCTTGCAATGGGAGGGAGTACGCCTGTGCGCACCTGTGGCACCCTGTATCCCGCCATGGGACAAACTGGGGTGGGGTGAGGCAAGCTCTCAGGCAGGATGAGATGGCGGGATTAGCTGGGCAGGTCAGGGAGAAGGGCACAATACTTGCCTTGCCCCAGGTCCTGGCAACCCAGGTTGTGCCACTGGGCGTACACATACATAGGTGCCTGAACAGTTCTGTTGGCTGGGTACCTGTGTAAAGTACAGTGATCCCCCGCCTATCGCGGGGGTTAGGGACCCGACCCGACCTGCAATAATTGAAAATCCACAATATACGGATGCAAGTCAGGTTGGGCCTGGGGGTTCTAGCTGGGGGCTCTTGTACTTACCCCCAGCCTGGTGCTGCCCCGAACGGGCCTGCAAGGGCCTTTCTGGGCCTTCTGGAGGCCCCAAAAGGGCCCCCCTGTGAACCAGAAGTCATTTCTGAGGCTTCCGACAGGCCCTCCCCCCCTTACCCCAGGCCTTTCCTCCCTTACCCCAGGGGGTCTTTTTTCATATACTGTGGATGCTGAACTTTCTGTACACATGGACTATTGCACAATTTCTCCATAGCACTGGGCAGAGTACAAGCAGTAACAGCAACCACCAGCAGTACCTTGCCATGCTGCCACCCCCCCCCCCAGTCCCTTGATCTTTTGGCTTTCACCACATCCTGTAAGCAAACTCAAGGCAACGAACCCATCCTCTTAATGCTTCAAGCCATCAGGCTCTTAGGCTCTGTCTCCTGACTGGCTCCCCTGAGTATTCTGAAAATGGCATCCATCGGAAAGAGATGGGGGGAAGGGTGAACAAAATTACGCTCGGGCGCGTCAGCTTGAATCTCAGGGGGTCAATAACAAAGAGAGAATCTCTATAAAGAGCCACGGGATTACCCATAAAACACACAGGTCTTTTAATGGCTATGGGGGAAAAAACAGAAGGGAAAAAATAGAAAGAAGAAACAGTGACAAAGGATTTTGACTAACATCCAAATGTAGGAGTGCTAAGTCTGCAGTTCTCTTGATTTTGCTCTTCCGAATTCCTGCTTCCTAAAATAGAATCTTTGGGAATTTTCAGTGCCAAAATTAACCTATCCGTCCATAGCAGCTGCCACATGCTACTACAGGTGGAACATCTCCACACCACCAGACATTCTGCATATTCCTAAATTCACCAAACAGCTGCAACTGAGGGTAGCGAAATGCAACTCCCATTAATAGATCTGTGGCCACTACCTACTGGGACTATTTTTCTCAAGGAAATCCAGATCCTATTTTTCCATGCTTCCCACTGCCTGTGAGTTCTGCAAGAACGCCACCTATACAAAGGGAACACCAGAGCTATATGCATGAGCCGTATATATGCAAGAATTAGTTATAACAGTAAGGGTTTGTACCTATCGTTGAAAAAAAAAACCTTAAATGTTCAGGCATGCACATGTGCCAGAGAGGGTGGGTGGGTGGGTTCAAGCTGCAACAATAAGACTTTTCATTGGCCTCATCCTGTCCATCCAGAGTGCAATAATAGGGTGGAAAGAATGAATATAGGAATCTACGGCAAATCTTGGTGTGACATTTGCTAGGTCAGCAAGGGTTTCTGATTCCTATTGTCTAATGATAACGCTATCTGAAGGAACTAGGAAAAAACAACCAAAACACCATCACAATTATGAGCCTAACCACAAACTCTGAACTGAACATATTCTTAAAAACACACTCAGCACCTTCATACTAGCTGTTACATTTATCCACTAGCTACGACTGTATTTGGTATACAACTCCCTCATTAGCAGAACTTTAGGGCTACCCCAAAGCCCTTATGCACCATCATCAATAAATGGATGAAAGGCTCAAAATGGCTTCCAAAAAGATGTTTAAAAGAGGAACCAATAAGTCTCAAGTTGAAGAAAACAGATTTTAAAAGAAAGAAAGGTTTTATTTCAAATGAGAATTATTAGTGTCTGTGGAACAGAAAAAAAGATCCCTTTTTGGACTACAATTTCCAGAGCAGAGAGAAACAGTCCTAGCTGTATTTGTGAGACTATATTGGGACTTTTAGTCTAATTTTTTTCTTCATCTCTACTTGAGAGAAAATAAAAGGCACCAAGACTGCCTGGAAAGAAAGACAAATTTTAAGATTTCCTTTTGTCTAAACTTTTAGCAGCAAAAAAAAAAAAAAAAAAAAAAATGGAGCCATCCTAGTGTGTAAAGAGGAGCATGCATATTTTAATTTCTCCGTTAAAAAAAAAACTTTTCTGTTGATCCTTCAGACTCCAGAAGATTAAAACCTGCACCCATAACACAATGGGACTGCCCATATGAGCAACAGGAAGGATATATATTTTATTATGTGATACACACTGGCAGAAATCCTCTTTTCAATGATGCAAAAGGCTCAACTTTTTTAGCAGTGAACTGACACGAAGTTAAGAAACTTCCACAGGCATTACTTATTTGCACACCGAGTGACATGTATCAGCACACAACACATAAATTTCTACAGAGATTTCTTAAATTAAATTTCTTTTTAAAGAATTTCTTAAATTTCTCAGTGGAGGATTTGCACAGCAGTAAGAACCGCCATTCTTATAGATGTCTGGCAGAACTGGCTGGGGTAGGAATTGGTTAGACACATGTTTTCCTCTATCAACTTAAATCCCTCTGACCCCTTCCTATAGTACAGCATTCCTTGCATTCCAGACTTCTTAAACAATGGCTCCTCCATTCATTTGGGGACATGGAACAGCATTCAAGCAAGAGATTTCATTACAATTTCCATCCCCCACCTAAAAAAGAGTGGAGTGGGGGATGGGCAGGAGGAATGAGACAAGACTTGCCTTCCAATAAGAAACACATTTTTGTTTCCTTTTCGCTTTCCATTTTAGATTATACATCTTGCCACACTCTTCAATCTAGCTAAAGCGGGGTATAGGGGGTGGGGGTGCGTGGGATGCTTTTATGTTTTAAAACCTTTGGGCCCATAGACTTGGGACATCTGTATCAGTGTAAAAATAACATGAAGATTACCAACTGCAAATACTGTGCATGACACTTTAAAAATCTTTTTTTAACATTAAAAGGACAAAGCTCTGAACTAGAAATTTAAAGACATCTTGATTTGGAACAAGGCTTAGTTGCAGCAGACCCACTGAAAGAAATAGGATTTAACTAAAAACCTTCAATGGCTTGGATTTACGTCTTCAAGGGAATCTGCTTAATTTGTAGAATTTACACACAACTTCAGAATTCTCTTTAATGGTACAGAATCTAGACTGCCTGAATATAAAATTAAATATTTTTGCAGCACAATGAAAACACCCTGCTCTGCTTGTAACCAAGGCCTTATATATTCTTATGTCCCTGTAATAGTTTGATGTGGTAAATGAAATGCACAGGAATTAAGCTTCTCATTAGAAAAAAATGTTGGCTGTATTGCTGTGAAAATAATTTCAAATATTTTACTTCACTTTCCTCCTTAAAATGACTCAAGGTGGCTTACATATAATGAAAAGACAGTAGTGTATTACTGTAAAGCTAATACAAAAGAAGTCAAGGTGTAAAATATAATGGAATGGAAAATCCTCCAGACAATTTCCATGGGACTTATTAACCAGACCTTTGTTGGCTTATTCTACCTATGGTAGAAAGGTTAACCTGTTGTGTTGGGAGTTGGTTTATCCAGATGCTGGCTGTGGGCTCATTGTGTCCCCAATACAGAGAATTTCTCAACACCAATCAAATAAAGCAGGTCCGCTGATGAAGTTTGTTTTATGAGGTTAGGGCAATCATAATACAAAAGTTTTAAAGGTAGCGGTCAATCAAAAGCTGAGTGACTTCCATCTTTGAACCAAGCTGTATTAACAGAACATCTCACACTTGCATCATAAAGTTTCTGTGAATGCTGCTGTTCTGCTACTGATGTAAATATACAAATATATGTAAATATCTCTAGAAACTCATATAGTCTACCATGCTAGTCTTATTATCACCATGTTTTAGAAAACCAATAACTAAGCCATAAGCAAGAGGAGCTGGATAACTCAGTAGTTTAGGTACCTTGCCAGAGTTTGGAAATCTGATTCGAATGAGTCGGCATATTCAGACATGGGCAAGCTGCACAGTCCCAGGGTGCACCCAAAAGAAGGGAATGGTAAACCACTTATCTGTACAGTGGTACCCCGACTTAAGAGCAACTCGACTTAAGAGCAATTCAACTTAAGAGCAGAAAACTGTTGCCGTTTTAACTTTCACCATACACATTTTTGATATGGTCTGCTCAACTTACAAATATTTTCATTTTTTTAATTTTTAACTCATTTTTTTCTATTTTTAGATAGGTACCCCGACTTAAGAGTAGTTCGACTTAAGAGCATGCATTCGGAATGGATTAAATTTGTAAGTCGAGGTACCACTGTATTCTGTATCTAAGAAGCCTGGAAGGGGTCATCGTAAGTCAGAATTGACTTTACAACATGCAATTATCAAGGCTAAAGAACTTTTGTCTTACCAGCTGTTGATGAAATATGGCTATCATATACAGTGGACCCTCATATAACAAACAGCTTGTATAACATAAAATCTGTACAACATAAAACATTCCGGAGATAGGGGAAATTTGTTTAACAGAATCGCCTATGAAGCGAATCCGTACAACATAAAAATGGGATTACTCTGTTTTCAATGCATTCCTATGGGAAATTTGTATCAAGGAAAATTTGCTTAACATAATTTCATTTGGAACGAATTTATTCCTTTATACAAGGTAGCACTGTACCTTGCCACTGATGAGAGCAACTACAGCTGATGGGACTGGAGTTCAATGGTATCTGGAAGACCACTGCCTCCCCAGCGCTGCCATAAAGGCTTTCTCCAGCGTAATGGGTACTCTCCAGATGTCTTACAGCATGCTTCCCATCCTGCCTACCCAGAAGGCAAGCCAGGGAAGGATGCTTCAAGAAGAGGGTGCTGAGGTGACCTTGTGGGTAACCAGGTGATAAAAAACCTCTATTCATGGAGACCGAAAATGTGGTTACTTTAAGATACTGTAAATAGCTCTAATTAGAATCTTCAGTAGTGGCCAAACTTCAGCCCTCCAGATGTTTTGGACCACAACTCCCAGAATCCCAAGCCTTTGATGCCAATGACAAAGGACTGTGGGAGTTGTGGTCCAAAACGTCTGGAGGGCTGAAGTTTGGCCACCACTCAACTAGATGATTAAAACCTCTACTAAAGAAGGCAAAATAACATGTATTTCCCTTCATCTGTAGTCAAGCAACAAGCATGTAAATTGTTACTCAGATGTTACTTTCTTTAAACAAGTCTGTACAACAGAGATGGGAGACTTGAAGTGTTTTGAATTATAATTGCTGGTATTTTTTTTCCTTCCCTTTTGCTGCACGTCCCATTTGCCACTGGAATGTAGCTTCCACATAACAGTGTTTGTAGGTTTGCTGTAATAGCATACTAACAAAAAAGAGTATACACATATTGCATCCTTCCCTATAGTTCTGAGATAATGACCAGTTGCCACCTCACACAGAATCCCTTTTCCATATAAACTGTGGGCCATGGGCCAAACAGCCACCTCATATGTGGCCTCTTTTGTTAACAACTATCGGAAAATCCCAACATTACATGATCAGACATGTGAAGGTTGGCTTTTTTGTTTTGTTCATCTGGCTCCAACCCAACATGATATAGGCTGAACAAGCACTCCATGCAAGCCTGTTATGAACTCTAATCTCTTTCTTCACATAATAAGTATCAGTAGGATGGCTCTGGATCAGTCAGTCTCTAAATATGTGCTTTTCCCCCATCCCACAATGATGTGAGTATGAATCCAGTTTAATTAAGCAGAGTCTTCCTCCTGTTTTATAACCACTACCTGAATTTATGCACATAAAAGAAAAGGCAGATTTGCTGGATCATAAGAAAAAAACACCTGCCAAAATAGTTGCCTTGGGTCCTTTTAAGGAGAAAGGCGAGGTAAAAAACAGTTTAAATAAATAAATAATAAACTACTGGGTGGGATCTTTACGAGAATGAGCCAAAATGTTCCAAGATATTGAAAGGATCTTGTGGCACCATAAAGATGTTGAACAATTCATGGACTACAATTTGCTTCATTACATCTGTGAGGTGTTAACTTGAGGTACGAGCAGATGCACCACATTATTTTAAGGCAAAAATGAAAGAAAAAAGGGACAAGACAAGAAAAAAGTTGTGGCACCTTAAAGACTAACTGCTATATTTTAATTTGACATTATAAATGGTCGGGTCATAGACAAAATTGCAAAAAATAAAGTATTGATATAGGCTCCATTCACACGCAACAGTAAACTAACTGCTGAAGTTTGAGAGTTTGATTCCTCCACAGTGCCTCCTTAACAAGAGCTGGACTCAATCCATAGAGTCCCATGCAGTTCTATCCTGGACTACCCTACTATCTGCTGGGGCTGGGGAGGGTCCATAGGGAGCAGGGGCCACCAAAATGCAGACCTCTGGGCATTACTGAACTGCAAATCTCATCATTCTGATGAGAAATGCTAATTGTTGCCATCTAACACTTGGAGGACCATATTGTGCCCACCTCTGATTTAGAGAGTAGCCGAAGCTTTCATATTTTCCAGGACAGTTCGTCCGATACCATTACTAGAGGCAACTCAAATGTCACAAAACAATGAGCAAGCTTTTGTATTCTCTAGACTTTTATTGCTGCTAATAGTAATCCCAGAGGGTGAGTTTTGGATTTCTTAAAGTGCCACATATGATGTTCTGATATATTTAACTATTCATACACAATCACAATTGCCTCCTATGTTCTCCCATTTTCCCTCAAAGTCAGTTCTCTTGTCCAAGAAGATTTGTGGGACAGAAGTTGTATAAACCCATCTAGAAGGGTTTTTCATTAAGAAACTAGTCTTGGTAATTTGTGGTAGCCCTTGAGTAGAAAGGGTTTTGCAAGGGAAAGTTCCTGAGTTTGGTAATCATCTCTAGGTAAAGACAAGAAAAAACACTGAAAACAGGGAGAATAAAAATCAAAGATTTTTTTAAAAAAAATATGTAATTTTTTTTTAAAAATCAATTTATTAATTTAACATCATTTAAAAAAACTGATTTTAAGATGGCAAGAAGTAACAAATTTATTAGCACTGTGATAACATTTGGCAACTTTATCAATATGTTAGATTACTATTTTTACTTTGCTTGATATACTCAATGGTAATTTTAAAACTGTATCCCGCCCCTTTTTTCCTCTCCCCCATACCCTCTCCTTTTGTTCCTCCTTTAATAACCCAATAAAATTCTTAAAATCGAAAAAAACTGATTTTAAAAGAATTTAACCTTGGTATAAAACCTTTGACAACTGTTACCAATCAGTGGAGATTCCAAAGATGGAAATTTTCAGTGATGTGGGGCACACTAGATGCCTATCCCCACATACCCAAAGCACTGGGAAGTGAACTGTTGCTGAAATCAAAGTATGGGCTCCAATGCTCTCACCACTGGAACTTATCAGTTACTATAACAGCTTTCTGTAGTACAGTACAGTAGGACCCCTGTATCCACTGGTTCGTTATCCACTGATTCAGTTATCCAGGTTGGCGAGGTGGGGGGGAATCAAATAAGTAATTCAGCAGCTGCAAAGCAAGCTACTGTCACAAATAGCAGCTGTAAAGCAGCTACTATCATAAAACAGCAGCCACAAGGCAAGCTACTGCCACAAAACATAAGATTTTTTGGGGGGGTGTTCTCTCCTATCCACGATTTTCATTATCCAGGGGAAGGCCTAGAACCAATCCTCAGCAGATACCAGGGTCCTATTGTACTGTACTAAGATCCTATTTGTATTACTAAGCCAAACAGACTAACAGAGCGTAGTACTGCCAAGATGTGTTCTGCTCTATCCCAGATAGACACATTTTGAATGATGTGGAAAGGACTGCTGAATTTTAGTGGTATACTTCCAGCTGTGGCAGTGAGTGGGAAAACCCACAGTCCAAATATTTCCAATGTGTGACACACACCCAGTTCTCAACTAGGCAAACCAACAGTCTGACTTTGTGTAAGGCAGCTTCTTATGATCCTTGCTTACATTACCTTCTAACTGAACCAGCTTAAACTAGACAAAGGAAGTTTTGTGTATACTCCAGTTCCTTACTATTATAATGAAGGAAGCGGTTCCCAATCTTGGGTCTATCGAAGTGTAATTGGACTTCAGTTCTCCAAAGCCCCAGCCAGTATGACCAATGAAGAGGAATTCTGGGAGTTTTAGTTCAATATCAAGTACAGTGTTTTAGAGCGGTAATAGTTAGGGCTCCAGGCCTAAAAGAGGGAACATCACAAGAGGACGCTATTGAATATAGTCCTAGAGATGTTCGTAGGGGTTCTAAGAACTTCCATCACTATACAGTTCTGAGAGAGAAAGAAATGCTCCAGAAATAAATTCAGACAAAGGTAGAGAGTAGGGCAGATCAGGTCTGCTGTTTTAATTGTCTATACCTTGCTGTTACCGCTTAAATATGTCTACAGATACAAGCTCAATTTGAGAACTGCACGTTTTTCTGATGGTATTGTCTAGCTGAGTACTTGAGGAAACAAATTTAACTCAAATTAATATCTGTATAGATATTTATGAATCTGCACAAGATTGAGGCTCAAACACATTTTCCAAAATGGTTATAAGCACACATTGCCCCATAATATATGATTGTAATTTATGATCCCTATCTCATAATGGGATCTTTGAACTATAACCTAATTGCAATTAAAGATACCATCACACTGGGATTGTTTTTATACTCTGATTCAGATCTAACACAGAGAAAACTTTTTCATGCTTCTGCATCAGCTATGGCAGTAGAAATATAGGGCCTTTGGTACAAGATTTTCAACCCTGTCTTGAGACAGTGTAAGTTTAATACATCTTATTGAAATTTGGAGAGGGGGATGGCTGACTTTCTGATCTCAAATTAAACCAAAGGTGCAATCTAATGTGAGTTGTATTACGTGCATGAAAGATCAGTCTTCCACCGCGTGTGTCATTCCTATTACTGATCCTGGTTAGATGGGTGTTAATGCAATCAACTCATCATTTGAATAAATACAATTAATTTGCACAGCTATCTACAGGGAAGCCAAAGAACCTGTAGTACCTATGGTGGAGAGAGAGTTTAACTGCACTCTCAGCCTGCTAAGATCCTTACAAAAAATCCCCTGACTTTTGCTGTGGAAAAGGTGAATCCTTTAAAACAGCCAGACGTCTAGCAGGGAAATAAGAGGTAATTTAAGGGAATAAATATGTTTGGATTGTATTTTTAATACAAATCAGATGGGTTAAAATCCTGAACACACCTATCCTTTCAAATGCAGTGCAGTTCTAAACCTCCGTCCACAAGAACCTACACAAAATGTGTACATTAGAGAAAACTGCATCTAAATTGCATCCATATTGGCAATTGTGTACAAAGTCAAAAGAAACTGCTTGTCAAAACCTGGTCTTGCAGGGAGAATTGCAAACCAAATGTGTCTATTGGAGAAACTGTCAATTTTTGTGCCAACTTTTGCCAAAAAACGCAAATTGATGTAGAGACAATTCAGGTAGCTTAAGTTTCTAGCACACATGTGCGGGGGGGGGAGGCTTTACCTTTACTTTTTTAATGTTTCAGATAATTCTGAGGTTGTGGAACATGGTAAGTAGAGATGGACTTTTCATTTCAGAAGTGGTCAGTTTCTGAAACAAAACACGGGAGCCCAGCTGATGTTCGGAATCAGACAGGGAGGCGGGATGATGCATTTCCCTCCACAACTCTTAATTGGCCAGCTCCAGGGAGAAGGAAAGATGGTGCATTGCGCCCCACGTGAGCCCAGCACAAGGTAAGGGACTGGTTGATTTCATTCCTCCAGTTCTGAACGTCAACTGGGCTCTGGCGTTTCATTTCGGAAGCTGATCACTTCCGAAACGAAAAGCCCATCTCTAATGGTAAGTACAGACTGATTCCTTCCGTCCCACAGCCAATCCTCCATTACCCTGAGATCCTTCAGACCTTCCCATTCTATTTACCTAATAAAAATACAGTGATGCGTCAAATTACAATTGTCTCTAATTACAAAAATTTCTAATTATGAAAGGAAATTTGTGGCTATAGGAAAAGTTCAAGTTACACTGCTGATTTTTGTCTTATTCTTTTTTTAAATTTCGTTTGCATGGGGGACTGTGGGCGACATGCCTGCTAGTCTGCTATGCATGCTCTTTTTCCTTTTTTGCATGGTGTGTGTGTGGGAGGGCGGTCCCCTCCCCCTCCCCGCAGTTTGGTTTTAAATGTGTGGGCTGGTTGCTGTGGTTTTGGGGTTGGTCTGCATGTGTAATTTTTTTTTTTTTACAAAATTTCCAGTTTGGTTTTCCATGTGTGCTCTTGCTTCTGTAGTTTTGGGAATTGTTTGCGTGTGTAATTTTTTTTACAAAAAATCCAGTTTAGTTTTCCATGTGTGCTCTTGCTGCTGTGGCTTGAGATGTTCAAGGTGAGATCTGACATCCACAGTGTGGTCAGGCAAGGAGAGACGACGAGTTTGGATGTTTCAGCAGCTGAGGACTTTGCAATGGAGTTCCTGAAGGCGATGAATGAAGAGGGCTACCTTCTGCAGCAGGTCTTCAATTGCAATGAAACTGGCCTCTTTTAGAGAAGAATGCCGAAAACGACCTTCATCATGTAGGAGGAGACCAAGTTGCATGGCTACAAGCCCATGAAGGACCATTTGACCCTCCTGTTCTGTGCGAACGCCTGTGGGGACCTGAAGATAAAGCCCCTTCTTGTCTACCACTTGGAGAATCTACGGGCCTTCAAAAAGCCGAAAGCAAAGCAAAAAGCAAGTGGTACCTCGACTTACAAATTTAATCTGTTCCGATTGCATGCTCTTAAGTCGAACTACTCTTAAGTCGGGGTACCTATCCAAAAAAAATTTAAAAATAAATGAAAAAATGAAAAAATATTTGTAAGTCAAGTAGACCATATCTAAAATTTGTAATGTGGCAGTTAAAATGCCAACAGTTTTCCACTCTTAAGTTGAATTTCTCTTAAGTAGAGCTGCTATTTAGTCGGGGTACCACTGTATATACTACCCCATAGTGTTTACAGCACTCTCTAGGTGGTTTACAACTTAATTATACAGGCTACACATTGCTCCCCAGGAAGCTGGGTACTCATTTTACCGACCTCAGAAGGATGGAAGACTGCGTGAACCTTGAGCCAGCTACCTGGAACTGAAGCCCAGGTTGTGAGCACAGTTTTGGCTGCAGTACAGCAATTTAACTACTGTGTCACGAGGCTCCTCCACAAGATCAACAAGCAGCAGTTCTGGCACACCAACTCCAAGGCTTGGGTGAAACGTTTCTTATTTGTGGACTGGGTCAATCAGGTTTTCGGGGCTGCTGTGAAGCGGTACCTAGTGGACAACAACCTGCCGCTGAAGGCTGTGCTGCTCATGGACAATGCCCTTGCTCATCCTCCAGGCCTTGAGGGAGACTTGGTGGAGGAATTTGCCTTCATCAAGGTGATGTTCTTCCATCAAACACCAGCCCACTCATCCAGCCGATGGACCAGCAAGTGAATGCCAACTTTAAAATATGCTAGGGAGCTTTTCTGGCGTTGTTTGCACATGACCGACGGTTCAGGCATCACCCTGTAGGATTACTGAAAACACCATTTTGACATTGTGAGCTGTCTTCAGCTCATCAAGGTTGCCTGGAATGGTCAGCCAGCGGAACCTCAATGCTGCTTTGGGCAACCTGTGGCCAGACTGCATGGTGTCTCCTGACTCCAGTGCACCGCAGCTGGCAGTGGTGCAGGAGACTGTTTCCCTGGGGAGGACCATGGAGCTGGAGGTGAATGAGGAGGACATAACACCAAACTTGTGGAGGGACACAACAGTGACCTGGCCACTCGGGACCTGATGAGCCTGCAGCAGGACATGAAGGAGCAGCAGGAATCACTTGAGGAGGAGGAGGAGGAGGAGGAAGAACCAAGGGAACGCAAATTGCTAAATCATGATTTAAATCAATTTTATTTAAATTTAAATAAAATCTACCCCATCTTTGGAGCTTGTACTTTTACTTTTCTCTACTATTGTCACCCAGAATTTTCTGGCCAAGGATTCTGGGAGCTGCAGTTGAAAAAATCAGTTCTTTCATGATCTAAAACACGGTAAGAACCCCAGGAAGCTGCGATCCCATTTAGACAGAGCACCTGGCTAGCTATATAGGTACAGCACCTGGCAGGCTAGCTTTAAAGTCACTGTCTATCTACGTAGGTCAGACATCTATTGACCTATTCCACGGATGCAAAGCCTTATCTCTCCCAACGTTTTCACTTAGACTTCCTTATGAGCATCTTGAAGACTTGTCCAAGAAACTGCGCTAGTTGATTTTTTTATATCCAGGACTCTCTTGGTGTGGCAAATGTTAAACTGGGAAATAGAGAACATCACAAAAAGGGAGTCCACGTGTTTCCTGTCGTCTCCTTACTGTGTGAAGAAAACTAAGAAGCCTTAAATACCAACCATTTGCTTATCTGGTACTGGATACCTCCAACACGAATAATCATGGACAAGTGGTCACATCAATCTCTATATCCATCTCCTCTCCCTACCCTACCCCCCAACCTCCCACAGAGAGTTTTGCTTTACTCTCAAACATATAGGGGTTTGATTCTCATCTGCCAAATCTTGCCAGATGATACTGCAGGAAACAGAAACAAAACAGAAATAAAATAAAGCCCAACACACATTGGCTGCATTCCAGCAGCAGGAAAAGGGACAGCACCGGCTGGCTTAATGGGGAATTTTGCATAGAATTGGCATACCCCCAGCGCGCGTGCACACACACACACACACACACACACACACACACACACACACACACACACACACACACACACA
>JAHTLZ010000111.1:12862332-12912675 GCA_023846285.1 Phrynocephalus versicolor | reverse complement strand
CCTACCCCTAACCTGTACGCCAGTATGCTTCCCTTCTTAGTGGGTCAGAGTAGAGGCACTCAGAAAGGTGCCTCCCAGAGCCCACTTACCCTAACCCCAACCCTAACCCTAACCCTAACGACAAACGACAAACGGAAACGACAAATTTTTGAAAAATTTCACGAAAAACGGAAACGACCCGAAACGGACCCGTCCCGACAAACGACAACTCGAAACGTCATTTTTTCTGGTCGTGCCCATGTCTACTCAAGTATATACGGTACCTAGTGATCTGTGTTAAATTCCATCTACACACTAGTGTGTGTCCAAATAAATTGTTCAAATAAAAAGATAACTAACTCAGTGGTTTCTACTCTGATTGACAAAGTCGGACATGGTTCGGACACAGAGATCATACTCAACCCTGTTACTTGACATTCTTTAACCCAGGGATAAGTAACACAAGCCTGTGAGCCACATACAGTCACAAAGGCTATTTTCTATCCCCACATCTCCCACCACCTAAAGAATCAATGATGCTGCTACCAACACAACTACAGTAGAGAAAATTGGTGGCTATGACACAGAAAAGGAGAGGGGCTTTGGAGCCTCCTGTCCCAGAAGACAGAACCTGTATTTCAGCAGCTATCCTCAAGTTTTATTAGTGGCAGGCACTACAGATTGGAGGGCCTGAGGTCGGTGGTATGTCAATGTGACAATTTGCCCCCTAGGAATTTACATGTTTATTCTTTAACAAGAGATGTTGGAATTTTACCTGTAACTATTAAGAACTAGCCTCTACCTAAAAAACATCATCTGTAGCACATGCAATGGGATTGGAGGACCTGGAATCATCCAGTGAAGCAGTCGAGTCGTGAAAAAACAAAATAGTTCTTCACCAATGTGGTAAAGTGCTGGAATTCACGAGACAAAGGTTCAAACTCCTGTTTGGTCACGAAGCTCATTGGGTAACCTTGAACCAGTCATGGTCTCTCGGCCGGACCACTGCCACAGGGTTGTTATGAAGATAAGGCGAGGAGCCACTGACATAGCCCTGAGCTCACCAGAAGAAAGGTGAGATATAAATGTAACAAACAAAGAATTAACTTATTCAGAGCCACAAGATATGGGAAAGATAGCAGAAGTTATTACAGGTTCCATGCACCACGCTTGCTACATGTCTAACCAACTCCTCCAAGGCAGATTAGTCAACAACCTAAAAAAAACTGTAATACTTAATGGAAGAAAAAAAGAATGGAAGGTTGAGTAACTGAATGAGTGGTAGGATTTGGAAAAATAAATAAGTCCAGACTTTCCAAAACACAGGGAGGAGAATGGCTGAACAGTGCTAGGCCAAAATGAAGAGGCCTACCAGTGACAACAAATAAAACAAGACAACAAAGATATAGACCTGATTAGTTGCTTCTTCTTCTTCTTCTTCTTTTCTTCTTTTCTTCTTCTTCTTCTTCTTCTTGTTATAGTCGTGACTGACCCTTTGTGACCCCATGTCCATGGAGTTTTCTTGGCAGAAATACTGCAGTGGCTTTGCCAGTTCCTACTCCAGGCGCCTACAGCACCTGGTATTCCCTGGTGCTTATACATATTTACAAATAAGGCAAGGCAGTCCCAGAGAAAACTTGTGACAAAAAATACATAATATAATAGCCACGGGGGGGGGCAGAATATGGGTACCTTTAAGAGCAGAATAAAAGAATGTGTGAAAGAATAACTATGTCATAACATGTCTTCTTGTTCAGAGGCAGTATATCACAGATTTTCTCGGACAAGAGTGAAGCCTATTTCCTTCACATCCTGTTTATGGACGTCCTGTAGGTATCTGGATAAGTCATGTGAGAGTAAATGATTGGCTCCAGACACTCCCATGGTTACCATATTTTTCTGTGTACACCACGCTACTTTTTTCTAAAACCATGATGCCAAAAAATTAAGGGACATGGTATACACAGAAGTAAGCCTTTCAGGGTGGGTGGGTGGAGGAGAACCCAAACTCACCTTTGCTTTTTTCCCCTCCCTGGTTTGTTTTTTGCATGATCGGCTCCGTCTTTCCTTGAGTTACCCACTCCCACCACCCCACGGTTTTCTTTCATTTCTCCATTCTAAACACTCCTCTCATCTTTGGTGAGTTTGTTTTTTTGTAGGATCAGGCTCCGTGGGGCTTGAGCAGCCCATTAAGAAGTGCGCTTGGAGAGAAAAGAAAAAAGCCACACTTTTTTTAGCATGGAAAGGCATTTCTTAATGGGCTGCTCAAGCCTGACGGAGCCTGATCCTGCAAAAAAACAAACCCACCAAAGCCAAGAGAAGTGTTTAGAACGGGGAAATTAAAGGTAACAGTGGGGTGGGGGTGGAGGAGACCTCAAGGAGGATTTATTTATTTTATTTGGAGGGTTTAAAAATGGGGGGGGGTCATAATAAAAGGCAGCATCTTATAGATGGAAAAATACGGTAAGTCCCTAGAGACTGTCAGATTTCAATTCCCAGGGATCTCAACAGTCAGGGATTTTAGGAGTCAAGTCCTACAACATTTGGAGAACCCCTCTTGGAACAACTTGGACAAATCTTTGCCTGATACATGTGGGATCTTCTGATGGTGCCGAAATCACTCCAAAAAACCTAGAAAACACACAAGCCTACATTTGAATAACAGATTCAACCAGAGTAGACCCATCACAGCATTTATATAAAGAATGACTCAACATTCCCAGCAAGCAACTGACTCACTGGATGAAATCCTGCTGCTTAGCATAGTACATCATAGCACAATAGAACCATTTGAAGCAAAAGAACCTACGGAGAAACTGATTCACCAAATTTTGGAACCTGAGATTGGCCCCTTAACACATGTTTTTTATGTTTACAAGCATGCACCTCCCCTATATCCTTCACATTGCTTTCTGTAACAAATCCTCACATTAGAAAACATAAAAGGCACACCCGTCTCATGTTACTCTGACTTCATCAGCCAGCATCCTAACTTAAAATCATCCTACGATCAAAGCATTTCAAACTGTCCACCACCCAGGTTAGTCAATCTCCAACTTCCATCATCTTGCTGTTCATCTTCTTCAAGCCAAACCAGCATTCCTAACTCAGCCAGTAAGGCCACCGTGATGTGTAGTTAAAATAAATATAACTTTGCCAAGCACAGCTCCAAACAGAGATTGATTGAGACGGAATGGGAGATCATTTGAAATGCATTTTTTACCAAATTTAATCCAGTCGTCACTGATAAGACTGTTCAACAAACGGTTGTACTACATTTCAGTTTCCCATCACAGGGATAAATTTTATCTCCACCCCCAAATTTTAGAACTTTGAAGTAAGGAGCTACAAGGCATATAAGGTAGCTACTCATAAAGAGTTGCACTTTTAATATGAAGAATGCAATGAAGCCACATTTTAAAACTGACACATGCAGTTCCTCCTGATGCTTAGTTTTAACACCTTTCCTGAAATCTTCTAGTATGAGTCCTCCTATTCAGAGCAGCAGAAAATAAAGCTTGCTCCATTTTCCACTTGACAGGATTTCAAATAACTAAAGACAGCTCTAGCATCACCTCTCAATAATCTCTTCTCCATTTTAAACATACCCAGCTCTGCAATGTTCCTCCACAGCCTTGGTTTTATCACCTTGGTCACTTTCCTCTCGACATACACCAACTTATCAACGCACTTCTTCAACTGATGCGCCCAAACTGGTCACAGTATTTCAGGTGAAGCACTGAAGCACTATGTTGTTGTTGTTGTTGTTGTTCAGTCGTGTCCGACTCTTCGTGACCCCATGGACCAGAGTTCGCCAGGCCTTCCTATCTTCCACTGCCTCCCGGAGTTTTGTCAAATCCATATTGGTTTTATTGATGACACCATCCAACCATCTCCTTCTCTGCCATCCCCTTTTCCTTTTGCCTTCAATCTTTCCCAACATCTGGGACTTTTCCAAGGAATCCTCTCTCCTCATGAGGTGGCCAAAGTACTGGAGCCTCAGCTTCAAAATCTGTCCTTCCAGTGAACATTCAGGGTTGATTTCTTTCAGGATGGATAGGTTTGATCTCCTTGCAGTCCAGGGGACTCTCAAGACTCTCCTCCAGCACTAGAGCTCAAAAGCATCGATTCTGCGGCGATCAGCCTTCTTTATAGTCCAGCTTTCACTTCCATACATCACTACTGGAAAAACCATAGCTTTGACTAAGCACTATATAGCGGTACAATTATTCCCCTGAGCCAGACTATTGGTTCCTAACCCTTTTTAAGCCACATACACTATTTTATAATAACCAAGTAACCTATGACACCCTCGTCACATTTGCATACAAA
This sequence comes from Phrynocephalus versicolor, assembly GCA_023846285.1. Lineage (NCBI taxonomy): Eukaryota > Metazoa > Chordata > Lepidosauria > Squamata > Agamidae > Phrynocephalus > Phrynocephalus versicolor. The sequence continues at coordinate 12,908,364 of JAHTLZ010000111.1, read as the reverse complement.
GGCATTTTCAAATGGGGTAATGCCATCCTTTCTCAAAAAACAGAGGTTCTTTCTGCCCCAAAGAGCACATTTCTCATAAGTACACACACATGCTAACTTGAACATCTCACTCTGAAAAGTCAAGGAAGAAATTATTTTAAAAAGCCTACAACACATACAAGCTGACCCACCCATCTCTAGAAAACTCTGCAACCCCCTTGGGCGTCAAGATGAACCCTCGGCTGGGAAATACTGATCTAGACCCTAAATGTCACTCCATGTAGAAATTGTTTCTTTTTCTTTTGTTTCTCAGATTTTGCTTGGGGACTTACAAAGATCCCTAGAGCCGTTCCATACTACTGCAAAGACAAGTGTCATCTAGCCTTCATTTCTCCATCAGAATTTCCCTGTCCAAATGCATTTTTCCCCAGTGGAAACCATTTTGCCTCTTTTGGCCCAATTCTTCAATCTGTTATGATCCTCTGGAATCCTAGCTCTGTCTTCTGAAGTTTTAGCTCCCTCCCTCTCTGATGTCATATCAAAGGAGCTTATATGCTATGAGGAATGGCCGCAGAATGCATATGGAAGGTCCCAAATTCAATTCAATTTGCTGCTACAGTTCAGGAAAGCACACCAAAGCTCAGAATATCCCGAACACCCAACATTCAATTACAAATGTCAGGGCTCCTTATGGCAGAGTCATGACAATTAAAGTGCTATCAGGCTGCTCTAGTTACATTCAAAGACCTTATTAGTAAACCACAAGTTCCAGAATAAAACCAAGACCTGTCTATGCTTTGGTCTATAGTATAGTTCTGGCTCATTAAAGCTATCAATACCAGATTCTGTATCATCACTCCCAGTGGCCCTGTCTGCAAGTTAACACTAAACCAGGATTTAAAACTGTAAGTGGATTACCCTCTGACAGCTAAAGCCAGCACCTTGGCTTGGATATTCACTGTCTCCTCTACTACACACAATTCAGTTTGCTTTTCTATGGTGCTATACTCAATCCGAAACACATGCTTTCAAACAAATTCCAGGCCATTTTCAAACCTACTAACTATGGATAATTGTGGTGGTTTAATTAATCAGCATCTGCCATATGCAGTGGTCCCTGGCTGGTGTGTAATGAAAATAATCTGAAATTGTGGACACAAAAACCGAATCTCGGTAAAATCCTTCTCGTGGACATACAGAAGGATTGGGAAAGGTGGGAGCCCAACTCTTGAGTCATGCTTACAGAGCTCAGCTATTCCAGGCAAGAGAACAGCTGGTGAGATTATAGATACCATTTGTATAGTTTCAGGCTTATGTTGTAAAGTACCAGCAGGATTTCAGCTAATACGTTTTCTAGAAAGCATTAAAGAAATGAACCCAAAGCCTCACCTATTTACTTTTCATGGACTTCTGGACCTCACCATGACCTTCAGGAAACTGATTTCACTTCCCAACCTTTGGAATTAAATGGGATGCAATCCATTATTAAGCCAAATAATTCGGGGGGGGGGGTCTTATGCATGTTTACTCGGGAGGTCTTACAGACTTCACTGAGCTTACTCACCATTCGTTTACATGCTGATTTGCAGAGGAACAAGGTGACTTCCAGCCAAAAAGCCAGGACAAGGGTTCTGAATTCAGGCCGCCAAGGCTCCAGATCTTCTCACCTCCAGTATACCATGAAGAGGCAGTTCAGTATCACCTATGTCCTTGGTTTAGGACTTGATGGTGCCTCCTGGATAGCACCCTCTCTGTTTTATGAATGGGGAACTGGGTATGGTGAAACAGTGACTTACCCAAGACTATGTCATGACTAAGCATCTGACTCAAGATTTCTCAATTGACTACTCTATGTAGCTTGAAGTCAGCTCTGATAAACACAGTTAATGGATTTGCATATGATAAACTAGCCTCAAGAAGGGTTCAGCACAAGGCTGGGTTATGACAAAACTTGTTTTATTTAATTCAGTTTGTTTTCCAAGCTTTGTAAGAGGCATTTCTCTCACTTGTCCTTCACTTTGGCTGGGAAATGGGATTAAAATCACTACCAAAAATGCCACATATGTTTAATGTTTAATTTGCATGAATCCGCCCTAGGATCAAATCTAATAAGCGGCGTGCTTAACTTCTACAGAAAGAAATGAGACTAGCCAATAAATGCAGACTTGAGTCTCACCAATTGAAAGCCACAAGGGTGGTTTACTTGTTAAGAAGCTGGTGCTCATGAATAAGATCCACTAGGAGTTCAAGGACCCTCAAGACAGAGCCATGGTGGGGGAGTGGCTAGAATGCTGAACTCAGGGAATCGTGATTCACCTCATGACTAAGCCATGAAGCTCAGGAGGCCAGTCACTCTCACCTCACTGGACAGCTTGTGGAGATAAATTGAGGAGAAGGAGCCATGAGCACTGCTTTTAGCTCAATAGAATCAATAAATAAGATTGTGCATCCTCAGCTTTCTTTGCAACGTGTCCTGCTGAACAAAGATCATATCCAACTGGTGTCATTATGTCAGGAAAACCCTCTTTCTTTCAGTGGAGGCTTCCATCAGCAAAGTAAAAAGGGGACTGTCCCTATTCTATGATGCTACTCAGCCCTTCAACCATTTCCCATGTATTTGAAGGGATCCATCAACTTTCAAAGCAGATTTGGGGTGGGTGGGGAATGCATTGGAGAAGAGTAATATGTTCCACTTGCCCCCTATCATCCTGCTCATGGCAGTCCCTACCTGATCAAAGAGAACAGAGACCAAAGAAGTACAGCTGAAATGAAATGTGAGCTTAAACAGATATTTGCCTAACTGGATTCCAGCATATGAATTCTGGGGCAATCCAATTAAATGCCAATTAATCAAGAATCTAGACATGGGAAATTCTTATAGACCCATGTTAGTGTATGTTTTACATACATCTGAATAGCCAGTTCATCAACCTCAAAGGAAGTGAGAATTTTTTAAAATGAAGGTACTTCCAAACATCTCATACTGGTTAACATCCCATCCAAGGAGAAAGGTGGGGTAAAATATTCAAAATAAATAAATAATCATTTTTCTCTTGTTTTAACATATCATATGATCCAGTAGTAATAGAGTTTAGATTTGCTTTTTTGGTCGATGAACCTTAAGAATCTTCCATGTCAAAATGGTCAGTGGCCACCAGACCTAAGCAATTTTGGGAACCATATTTCAAAAACTAATTTTTCTAGACTATGAGTAACAGTGAGGCTTCTTCAGACAGAAAGCACAGGAACCCCCCATTAGATTCCAGAAAAAAAGAAAAAGTTTTACTGTGTGTTGACATAAATTTGTAAAATACCTCAGATACATTATTCTTCCAGTGAAGTGCAGCAAGCCCAATAGAAATACATCAGCAGACAAAGAAATACTATGGCAGACAAAGAAGGAGACAGTCATCCCCCTCTGTCACACACATATACCCAAATATTCCCAGGACCTATATTTCTGATATATTCAGTTAGTAGTTAAAGTCAAGTGGAAGGGATCTAGGATTCTCACAGTCAATGTGCCACATGTAAATCTGAGACATACAACATTCACAGAGGGAAGTCAGAGGGGTACCCAACATCAGAATGTTTGTAAAAACATTCTTCTTGGGAGCCACCAGATAGTATGATTGTCAACAAAAACAGAACATGGACAATGATAATTTACATGAGTACAACAGTAGATTTTTATTACAAAATTCTGCTAAGAAGCTCCCAGCTTCCATGATGCTACTACTGACACATAGAGATAATGTTTAACTACCATAGTTCTATCTTGCCTTGTAGGATTTGTAGTAGAGATGTAGTTAGAATTCCAAAGTGTGCTAATTAACTCCAGCAAAGGAGCTCTCAGGCAGAGAATTCAAATGGCCAACTTCAAAAAGAAATAGCCAGAATCCTATAGGATGGAACCAACACAAAATGCTATTACTGTGCTGCGTAATATAGATACCCTCACAGTCATTTTCAGTGGAGAGTCTGCAAACTTACGAGAAGGACTGCAGATCCCTAGGGACATTTTGAAGTTCAAATCCCAAAATGTTTGAGCAGCAAAGCAGTGGTAGGGGATTATGGGAATAGTGACTGAAAACACCTAAAGAGCCAAAGATATCCTGGCCCAGATAGAACTTGCCTAATCATTCAGTTTCATCTTTTCTACGAGATGAATGTTCTAATTTGAATCACTCTCTTCTAAAAATTTTAAACTTCCCCACATATGCTTTGTGTCTGATATAGAATTAAATTGACAATACCCATTTTATACTCAAAAGAGAGGCGGTCCAATCTGATGCATGATGATTCAAAGCAAATCCCATAATGTACAGTAGTGCTTACTTGCAAGTAAGCATGCAGACGATTAGAAATTTATTGGTGTCACTGAAGAAATACATTCAATTTATTAATTCAACAGGTATTCCATGAGGCTTATTATCAACTAACATCACCTCCTAAAAGGACCTGAGTTTTATTCACCAGATGTTGAATTTGTTGTGTTTTTCATGAATCTTGGTCCTGAAACTTTGCTAAATGCTTGCTGGTGGAACTCTAGAAAACATCAGCTTTTTAAAAAAGAGAACTGAGAATGTTAACCATGCAGCAGTAATTTGTTCTTTTTGTTTTCATACCAGCCAAAAAACAAAAACAGCTGCATTTATTTACTCTCTGACCATTTTGTTTTGTTTTTACATTAGTGAATGAATTTCTCCCATTGAACATAAGCGGCGGGGGGGGGGGGAATTGTCAGTTTTTCCCTTTCTCACATTCTTCTGATCAAACCAAAACAGGTGCTTGAGATTCCTCCACATGTTGCATTCTTATGAGTCCTTACTTATAAAAAAGCCAAACTGAACATAATGTACCTTACATCTGTGTAGGACTGCAATGCACTTGTCCAACACACTAAACATACTATTTTTTAAAAAATCAACCCCAAACCAGAAAATGATTTCTCATAAATTCAGATTCACCTGAAGGGACCAATTTCACACTAACTCTTTCCCTAATCCATGAAGTCCCTGCATGTGTAAAAACTTGGTAGCATGGGCTCAGCAGAATTAAAACCACCTATTACTCTGGTGGGGCCCTCTATGTGAAACAAGTGTCTTTGCAAAAACTAGTACAGTGATGGTGAGTGCCCAAACTGCGATTCAAGACCCACTAATTTTTCACAAAGTGTCAATACAACAATTTAACCTGAATGCAGGTGGCTGTGAAGGAGCAATGTTGGGTGTCGACAGAAAGGGCTCCAAGTGCCACCCTTGGCACCCGTGCCATAGGTTCACCAACACTGCACTACAAGTTGAGGAGCTGTGTAGCCATCACAAAAAAGAAATACAAAAGTGGTACAGGTGATACCTTTAGGCTATCACTAGTGCAACTAAGCACTGGTAACTAAGTGCTGGTTTTCTGCCCTGGAACGAGTTTGGGCTTCATGGCTCCTGGAGTTCCTTTCAGCTTTACATTTCTATGATTCCTTCACATTAACTTTTCCATTTTTGCTATCCCTAAATATGTGCGGGAAACTACTTTTCAGATGTATCTTTAACTCATTCTCTACAAAAAGTTGTGGGTACACAGCATTCTGCTGGCTCTCTTGTTCCTAGATTGGGAACAAACACTATGTCTACACATAAGATCTGCTTTAAATGTTCCTAATACTTGCTTTAGTTACTTGGCTTTTTTCACAGCCAAACACAATTCAGAAGACAAACCATTTGTACAAAATAAGAAGCCAGAACCAATGGGTCTTTCTGCAAAGACCTATGTAGAAAGCAAGAAGAAAAAGCTATTTCCAAAAGTATGTTTAATGCACTTAAGTGAAAGTGCATGAGGGAGGGAAGCTAAAACAAGCCATCTTTTATTGATGGTGGTAGTGATGATGCAAACAGGTACAATGCTAAATTGTTGCAGGGAGACAAAATGACATACTGTACAGTATATGAAATGATTCTGTAGATTCTGCATTGCTGTACTGCTATCCACATATATTAAGGAGTAAGTCTTACTGAACTCAATGGTGGCCATCTTTGACTGACAGTATGGAATTCTGTAAAGTTTTTCCATTGAGATTTAGGTTGCAATGCTATGAACACTAAGTAAGGAACACAACTTCCTGAAATCAATAGGATTCATTTCTTGAGTTACCTGTATATGGACTGCACTGTTGACTGTTACACTTACCTGATCTTCAGAAAAGCATATAAAGCAACATCAATATTTCATTTAGACATACTGTATTCTGTTACAAAGCACTCAATATTTCTATCATAATAATAGTCATGATGCTATGCATGTGCTGACTAGTACACCATTCATATCAGATACCTTAAATACATCTTATAGAAATTTATCAAACCTTTCAGAGGGTGGGGGCAGGGGCGTAGGGAAAAAAACCAAACAACCAGTAAGTGTGCCAGTTTTGTAGACAACAAAACGTTGAAGTATACCTGTTGGTAAGTTGTCTTAAGACCCTCCATCTATTAGAATTTTTGGCAATTGAGCCATTTTAGGGGTCCCCCCCCCCCCGTTACTCAAGTTTCATTCTCTCTAGGCTAGTCACTTCCAGTCTTCATATTTGGAATGTTTTCTTGATGGATTCACTTAATTTCCCCTCTGCTCGTTTTCATCCATTCACGTTTGTCCTTCTCTCCCCCACCTCACAATTCTATCCCCTTCAATCCTTTCAGTCTCAGACAACCCCACCCCTTACCTCCAAACATTTCTTAACATTCTTGAGTTCTTAAAACATCTTCCAGGTTGTTTTAATTAACCCTTTCCACTACCGACTGGAATTTGCTGACTTTTTCAGGAACGAACTTTCCCCAATAAACTGATAACTGAAAACACACACATGCTTTGCTCTTTCTTCCTCTTCTAAACCAATATATTCCTCTGCTTTAAATCAGAACACATTTTCTTGTAAATAAGTTCCCTTCCCAATTAATGGGACTTTTAAAAATAACTTGAAGCTCTGAATCTAAGTAATCTGAAAAAGCGTTATGACACCATGCTTATATCTAAGTCATCTGTTTATAAGCAGTTCAATTTCTCTAAATCCCAAAGTCACCAAAGTATCAATACATTTTAATTTTTTAAGAAAAAAACAAAGCATGAAAATGGGATTTCTTATAATGAGTCTTGATTGAGATCACCCACACTGTTGGTAGAGATAAACACCCTAAACATATATGTAATTTTCTCATGTCAGCCATATATTTATCTATTTTAATTATTATTTAAGATAGACATGTGGCATACTATGAGCAATAAATATACCATATCATTATCATCAACAATAAACTACTTTACTCTATAAAGAGTCAGATTATATACTGTGTTAATGCAGCAAGCTGAGTGTAGTTTTATACTATTTTATTTTAATTATTGAAAGACACAAATTAACAAATTCCAATTCCACAAAAGTTTATTTACAACCTCTGCTGAAAAGGTGGCAAATCTTTACAGATATGGGAATTGAGGTGTGTGTGTGTGACTCCTTACTAGCCACAATTTAGAACATGCTTATCACATTCAATTAACTAGTTCCCATCCTGAGTATCACTTCAAATATGACAATGAAGTCCCTACAGTAGTAATAGATACATTTCTTGTAAAAAGTCAAATCAAAACAGTGTTGAAGTTTTTCTCCATAGGAAAATGGAATCTGGAAAAACACACTACACTTTCTTGTACTAAAAACTTGCCTGAAAATCTCAACAATTTCCCTTGACTGCTACAGAAAGAAATGCAAACTCTCTGTAAGGAAACTATTTAAGAAACTTGTATCAAATATCCTCAGCACAGGGTTTAAAATCTTAAAGGAATCCACAAATAAAATCCCAGTATGCATCAAATGGCATCAGATTAACTCCTTTAAAGCAGACTTTGAAAACTCAAACATGGCCACTGTGGCTAGTAAGAAAGTCGTTATTTTTGGACCTATGGAGTTCCACATTTTTAAAAATGTGGAAACTTGCTGAATTTCTCTAGAGATGTGTCACTTTCACATCTACTGGCAGATTTAAGCCCCCTACTTATAAACATTTTACTAACTACAATATGTATGCACTGCAATATTCTTCCAGTGATTAGTCTATATATGGTTGATTTTATCACTACTTAAAAGTCTTAGGAGAATAAGAACATTGTAATCATTCAAATCATTCTTATTCTACACAATTACTAATCAAAAAACAAAAAAACAAAATCAGCACGAAGGGGGAAACAAGAAGAATCAAATTTATTTTCCCTTGCACCTACCACCTAACAACCAATAGTCCCCTCAGTATTAATTATGCTTTTTTTAAATTCTGGCACTGCCTTCCCAGTAACTTTCTCCCACTTGTCATTTAAAACCAAAGCTACCTTGTGAGCCATGCTAGGAAGACTGTTAACAAGGACTATTGATCACCCACTGCACAAATCATGCCTGTTGGTACAATAAAACAAATTAATCAAATAGATTTTGGGACCCTTCCAAGCCTCAGAAGGAGTTGCAGGAAGCCATGGGTGTTGGGAGGAGAATCTTGATCAGCATACTGTGCTTCAAACTTTGAAAGTTCCAAGTTTTTCTTTTTTAGAACAGAATGAAGTTGTGATTACAATCACAAAAACAAGATAATGTATCGTATCAAAGGGCACTTGGTTTCACACACACCCTTTACCTCCATTTTTAAACCTCCTGCATAGAAACACATGTTCATACTGAAATCTAAGTCAAGAAGACAAAAAACTGCATTTTGTGTGCCCTTTGCAGATTTCATTTGAAAAGTGCTAACTTTTTTTAAATGAATATGGCTCTTCCCCACCTCGTTTATACCCAATTCTGCCAACGTAAACTGAGGCAACCAAAATATTGAGTAAAAGTCTATATACATTTAAATGCCAAAATACTACCTCAAGGCCATAGTTAAAGAAACAAATCTCCACAAAACTGCAACATTTAGAATATTCTCAAAAACAATAAATGGGAAAGTAATCCACTCATTGTAGAAAACTGGGCCAGTAAATTCTCTACTTGCTTAACTTAGCAAAAAAATTAAAATAAAACATAGAATGATTGGCTCTTTAGAAATATATCAGAATAATAATATATTGTCTTGTCATGCATAAATTTATTTGGACAGCAGACACTGCAACTTAAACAATGAAGCCTCTATTTCCACTTTTCACATTTTTACCAACTACACCATACAATTTATTACTTTTTTTACTTTAACCATTGCTTTTCAATATTGACAAATTAAAGAAATTGAAAGATTGCATTACCTTTGCTTTTTAGGTACCGAGTGTTCAATCTCGAGCTGTTTTCCATGCAGCTCCACTTTGCCTACAAATAAAAGTGTCTTTTTAAAAAACGTGTAACAAGAAAAGTTGAGTACCAGTTCCCATGAACAATCCAATTCTACATCCACTTGTGGTATTTTGATTCAATTTCATTGGGGAATTCAGGTGGATTTCACCAGTAGTCACAAGGCCTGATCTCCCACCCTCCTTTTATTAAAAATAAAACCAAAATTTAAATTGAGAAGACTCAACAATTGGAAGGAATCCAAGGCAGGAAGGCTTTCCCCAAGCCACACTTTTGATACATTTGCTTTCCTTCACATTTATATCGTGGAAGATGGGTTTCTCCAGAGGGGAGGCAAAATAAAAGAATGGCCGGGCCTGTTTATTTGGCTTATTCCACACCACCTTGCTTGGCTTTCAGGATTCATGTTCTTTTTTTTAAGGAAATTAATTAAAACTGTAAATGAGAGGAGAAAGGGGATTGTAAAACAGAAACATGAGCAGGATCAAAATCCAGATATGTTCATTTATTTTGATTTAGGGGGGAAGGAAAAAGGGGGTTGCTCTTAGCAAGTCAACACGAGGTTTGTTCGTTTCCCCTCAGCCTCTCTTAGAAGCATGGCGACCTTCGCGCAAATACCTACATCACATGCCCCAGCAAAACCCAGTTTAAAACAAAATGAACAAAGTCCAAACATCTCCCTTGCTTCCTGCTCATCTCTCTCCTCCCCGCCCCCGAAAGTACAACATTAGCAACGTACAAAAAAACACACACACAACAAGGCATCTGATCGCATGGTATCTTGAGAGATGAACAACTGAAGAGAGGAAGAAAGGCAGGGTGGTTCTCAGAACCTGGGTTTCAGGGGGTGAAGATCCCCTTTTGTTTTGAGCCACTTGAACACCCTTTAAAGCAGAACTGGGTTTGAGGGCGAGGGGTGGCCAAAAGGAAGAGACCTCCTGGGAGCAATCTTTTCGTCCATTTTTGTGGGGGTTTTTCCCACCCCGATGAAAACATAACTTGGCCCCCTTTCATTCTTTTTTTTTAATTTGAAAGGGGAGACCTGTTAGATAAAGTGTCGTGAAATCACAAGAACCATAATAAGAGTCACCTCTAGAGTTGGGATTAAAAGTCGGGGAGGGGGGAAAGAGGATAAAAAAGACAAAAAACCAATTGTCTAGAAACCTCCAATGGAAGTTGATGGGCGCTTCTAGGCCCTGTGAGTTATTTTCACTATTATGCTTTACGAGGCTGAAGGCAAGATTAGAGTAGTAGTTTATTCTCAGGATCGGGGAAGGAATTTCAGGATCGGGGAAGAAAAATAGGAGCTGGAGGGGGTGTTGAACACAAAGCTGCACCCCACAACCTCGACTGGTGGTAGTGGAGGGAACACGAAACGAAACTGAACTTTCATTGATGACACAGAGTAGAGAAAGAAACAGGGCGGAAGGAGCACGAGAGCAGAAGTCTCGCTGAACGCATCTTTACAAACCACGTTTTACGACTCTTTCCATACCCATGGCCATTGGCGTATATGGATGGTCTATTTCTTTTTTTTATTAAAGGTGAGTATTGAAGAACTGGTGTTTTCCTGGAAAATAAAAAGGGAAAGCCCACGATTGGAGAAAAGGGAAGGAAGAAAGGGAAGGGAGAGAGATCCATTTGGCTTACCAGAAAAAGTTTCGATGGCTTTCATGGCCCATTGGTCATCTGGGCAATCGACAAAGGCATAGCCAGATTTCACCAAGAACTGGCCAGAGAAGGAGATTTTGTGGTCGTTGAAGACTTTCTCCAGATCCGCCGGAGTAACGTTCTCGTTGAGGTTCCCAATGTACAGCTTGTTCATGGCTGATGCGTTTTGCACAAAATGTTGGGTAGGTCCAAAAAGGGAGGGAGTCTCGGGAGGTGGGAGGGCGAGAACGCGACGACGGGGGTAAAAAAAAAATCTCACACGCCGGATAGGGAAGGAGGGTGCTGAAACTTTTTTAGCAGATTCTTAAAACCACGGCCAGTAAGAAAGTTTCTTACCCGATCTTGATGGCCAAACAAGTAAAACAAAACAGAAAGGCTGTTAATTCGGTTGTGGGAAGGAAAGGAGGAGGGGGGAATAATCTTAAAAGGAAGGAGGGGGGAAATTGTGCCCTGTTTTTGCAGAATCAATGGGGCTGGTGGGTTTGGTTGCAACTTGCTATGGCGGGCTTGGGAAAATGGCTTTTTTTTTCCTTTCCGAGGCCCCCCAACTCCTTTTGAGTCGCAACTCATGTGTTACACTCACCCACACACGCACGCACGCGCGCGCACACACACATGCACTCTCACACACATACGTATAGACACACACACACATACAGAGGACGTCCCTAAGGCTGAAGGCAGACTTTGGCACCGCCCCTAAATAAAATCGACCTGGAAAAATGAGTGAAAATGTTTGTAAGAGGAAGCCACGTGGTGGAGCCAAAAAGGAAAAAAAGAAGAAAAGGGACCACCCCATAAGGGGAGGGGCGCATTATTTCACACCCATACAAAAAAAAACCTCCACTCGTGATGAGAAGCGCTACGGCATGTTGGTTTTATTTGTTTATTTTCTCACAAATCTTCCAATGCGCTTGTATTTACTCCCCCCCCATCTTCTTCTCCCGCCGGAAAAGTAAGCATCCTTTCGGATCGGGTGTTATTCGCCAGTGAAACCCATTGGCAGGACACCCAACTCCCTGTTTTCCGCCGCCACCACCCCACCCATTTTGGAGCAGCGAGGAGGGCTTTGCAACCCTAACCCCAACCCCCCACCACAAATCCCCTCCGTCCTCCTCGCCTCCGCCTCTGCTCTCCCCCCTCCCCCCCCATCCCCATGAGTTCCTTAGGAGTTTGAATGAGATTTTCTGGGTGTAAACTCAATCAAAGGGAGTCCTGCTTCCCAGAGAGGGACGAGCAGGCGGCGGGTGGCGCTCTGGGTGTCCGTGTTAGACCTCGAGAGCGCTTTTGCACCCTTTGAGGGAGGGTCCGTGCGAAGGGAGAGGGAAAGGATAAAAAGCGAGAATGATTGATCAAGTGCAATTGGGCGTGAGGGTGGCAGAAAGGTGGACGAGTGCCATCTTGGATCTTCTTGTCCGGAATGAGATGTTCTGAAGACCGGGCTGTGGGGAGAAAAATGACTTTTGCCTCTCCAAAACTTAGAAAGCGTTAGCAAATGTGCGGGCGCGCATATGAAGTGGCACCCGGTTCTTTGGCTAATCGTGCCACGCTACCCAGGTGGGAAAAGGGAGGCACGTGGGCAGAGTGTAAGAGGGGTGTAACCCCTCTCGACCGGTTTTCTCCCTTGCCCCAAGGAAAGCCCAGAAAGGCGGAGGGGGGGGGGCATTAAAAACAAAACCTGGAGGTTTTTCCCCCATCCCGGGACATCTTGGAGAACAGAAAAGAGAATTTTGGCCAAATTTCACCCTGTTCCAACGCCTGATCAATTGTGGCAAAATAAGTGGCGTGAAGGGGAGACATTGATTGCCCCCTCCTCAAAAGGCCAAAGGCAAGGGGGGGCAGAAATGGGTACGTGGTGGATCTCCTGCTAGTCTGGACGACCCAGGAATGGGTGACAAATACGAACGTCTCATCCATATTTATGAGGACTAGTTCTTCCCCTTACACTGTATTTTAGGCGTTATCTTCCCTCAACGCCACCCAGCCTTTCTTCACCGGGTAACAGAGGCAAGCACCCAAAGGGGCCGAGAGGAGGTCTAGAAAAGGCGGAGTAGGGCTTTTCCAATATAAGAGACCAGGCATTTGGTTCCATGAATGGCCATCGGTAGGAAGCCCGCAAAATTAAATATATATTTCTCCAGCCAACCAAAAGAACGGCGAGGGGAAACTACTTCCGTTTAACCCCTTCTCTCGCACGAGGCAACATGTGCGCCCCGTCTTTTCTTCTAATAGCCCTAGTCCATGGATGCTCTCCTCGAGAGGAAATGGATCGTACCCTTAAACATGCATCCCTTTGCAAAGTAGTTGTGGAAGGAGATGTTGGGATCCTTTCTTCTTGGTTGCTCCCTAGGAAAGGGGGCTGGGGGACAGTGAGTCAATAAGCCGACTGGAATATTTCGGCTTCAATCTGCCTTGGGCGACTCCCTATCCTACATCGTGTTGGCTCAGAAGTAAACCTTTCAATTTTCAACGCTTAACAAGTGCCTTGGCGCCTGCAACCTAACTAAGGTGCCAATGCAGAGTCTGCCGGCACTCCATGGGGTTTATGTCTAAGTCCATCTCTGTGTCATCTTTTAAGCCGCGCGTTATAAGAAACCCAAGACAGGAATCGACAAGATCCTGATGGGAGAGAGGGGTATCAGATCCTGCAGCGCGGCGTGGAGGGACAAAGAGGAAGATGGTGGATGCAACTCTTCCACCACCACCACCCCCTCCCCCAGCCTCACTTTAAAAAAAAATGTCCTTCGAGCTTCCCAAGGAGGGAGGGGGGAATGCAATGGACGGGTTCGCCGGCTCAATCGCGGAGTTGCCTCTGAAGAGGCGCCAATGGTCCCTCCGCTGCGTTGGTCTGTCCCTGCCATTATCAAGCCGAGATGGAAATCTTTAAATGCATGCCAGTCACAAACCCACCAATCCAGAGAGCTGCGGGGGGATGGGGGGTTGGGGAGGGCGGCGGAGGAAAGGAAATTGCCAGCGGGGGGGATGGGGGAGGTTGCATCGCTGGAATGTGCTGGCCCTTTAAATGGCTGTTGTATGAGTGTCAGCATGGAGATGGGGACGCGCGCGCACACACCAAATCTCACAATTCCCTACCCTGCTACATATATACAGTATAACCAAACCTGTTTCATTTGGAATCCTGGTTTGTAGCAGGGTTTGTGAATGGAAGGGTGGAGGAGATTATCACGACCATCACGTTTCTAGATGTGTGCGTTGTGTGTGCTTTAAAGCACAAAGCAAAGGGGGAGGGGAAACGCGCACAAATCGCCCTTTCAGAAATACAGGCTGCGGGCGGTGGTTTGGAGGGATCGATTCTCTTGATCGAACAGGAAATTTGAGCCACACAAGGCAGGAGTCTTGAAATTCCGTTCTGCTTTGGAGAGGAAGAGAACGGGCGCCCATTCTTAAAATGTTAACTGCCAGGAGCTTTGATCTTTGCAAACCTTCGGGGCGGGGGAGGGCTGATTAATAAGCTTTCTTTGTATATGTAGATATAAGCAAAGGTAATCCTTAAATGTCACATGTTTTCTTTGCATTGAAATCTGCCCACGGCCATGGATATATTTCTGAACCTTTAAAAAAGTTGGAGTTGTCTGCCAGATCACGTTTCCAGTGTAACATAAGCAGTGAGCCTAAATTGAAAATCTTTTACTTGTAAATTTGCAATTGAAAAAACCCCACACAGAATAAAAACAAAAATTTGATAGTTATATGTGCGTGTTTTGGAAAAAAAAACCCTACAAACATGTAACAATTGAGCAACTCCCATAAAACTACCTCACATTTTTAAAAATATATATTAAATAGAAAAAAAGCTAAAAAAAACACATATATACAATTTCCAACTTAATCAGAAAAGGAAAAGTAGAAGAATTCAGTTTTACATTTTCACACAAGGGAGTAGAACTTTTCAAAGGCAAACTAAAAAAATAAAATAAATCTGTATACTCTTTAAACAAATTCCTTTTCCCAACTTTATTCTCTTGATTATTTTTATGTACCATTCTTAGTCCCTTTCCTATCAGAACAGTTGCTTATAATTAAGAGGTGTTTTATGTACATGAATGTTAGTGTTTTACACTGTGTAATCAAAGGTGCCTTACATTGCTTTTGCCAAACACAGGTTGCAACCTGGACTTTTTAAAAAGAGACACCAGGTTTTGAATATATGAGCAATTTTTAAACCATCTTACATATTGTTATACATTTAAAATGTTTGAGAACGTGGTTGTTTTGGTTTATATAAATACTCACAAAGCATGTACCATGAACACTTTCGAAGTGTATGTAGTATTTTGAATTCAAATAATCTAACCTTTTTGGCTCAAGTTGTGTCTAACTTGTGTTTTTTTTTTCCCAGTGTGTGTGGGGCGGGGTGATGGTGGGTGGTCAGAGAGACCAACTCGTAAAAGCTAATGCCACATCAGGTTTCTTCTAAGAGGTGCTCCAGGACTTGTCTTTCCAATCAAAGAGGAAATACTGAAGTTTAAAGAAATAAAAAATGTCACCTCCAAATGCATAGTATTAAGAGAAAGAGAAGGCAGCTTAGAGCATGGTTAGGAATGAGGCCAGTTTGACCTGCATTCATTCCTTTCAAGAAAGTGGCACAGGAGAAAATGAGAAGAGTTTTAATAGTTGATGCTTGCTAGTAAAATCTCTATGTCTAGACTTCATTCCTTTATCCCGTTTCTTTTTTTCCTCTTATTGCTATTTTTCTGCAGCTGTTCCAAAACTCCAGTTTTTGGTTGTAAACAACAACAACATATTATGAACTTTACTGTTGTCCTCAGATTCACTGTCTCTCTATATTCTTTCATATTTCTTGGAAGTAGTTACATTATTTAAAGCCCCCAAATTTATGTTGTGTTTTGTCACAGCCAGCTACCCATGCTGCCTTTTTAAAACATCAAGAACTTACAATATGGTTTATATGTAAAAGAAAGCACGAGATTGGGGGTGGGGGAGAGGTATAAAGATGATGTGGTTGGCCACTATCATAAAAAGATTTTTTTTCATATTCTCTTTTCATCAAGCTATTAAGTGTTTGTAATAAAGTTGCATTATAAATGTGAATGTAGATACTCATTTGTTACAAATCAATACTTCCTTGTGCTTGAACAGTATTAGAATGTATTTTCCCAAAGAATGCTGCAAATGCCAACTTATTTTATATAACTTTAAAATTGACTGTTCTTTTCAGAAATAGCAACAGTTTCTCAAAATATCTAACTAATTATTGAACATTTTTTCTGAATTTCAGAATAAGGTGTATATTACAGCCAAAGTATCTATGGTATAACTAATCTATTCATGTTTGTTTGCTTTATTGATACTTTAAAGTCATTTCATTTAATTATCAAGGTGGATACCAGTATTTCATATAACCACAAGTTAACATGGTTTGTATTTTGTATGGAACTGAGGAGTTAGAACTTAGAATTCACAAACCACATCACTTTATTCTAGACATTTGCAATGTACATTCGTTGATCCAAAACAGACTTAATTCATTTCACTAGATTTATTTCTAGGGAGGTAATTTTCCAGATTAGAACTTAAAAATTTTGGTTTTTTGTACTCCAACTCCCAGAATTTCCCAATGACTACAGTGAAGCTGGCTTGGGTATTCTAATAGACCAAAACTAATTTAAATTTATTTATTTACGGTAGTTGCTTCATTTGGTTTTGACTGTTTTCAACATCACACCAGCATGTTAACAAAATTAGTCCAAATTGTTCTTGAGGACAGGATTTACACACACATATGCAAACACATAATATGAATAAAATTTTTAAATATAAAAATGGATAGCTGTTTAAACGAAATTTTGAGCTCCTTAATTTTTTGTTGCTAATTAAAATATTAAAATGTTTTAACTTTGAAAGGAAGTGAATATTCAGCAAAGTTTTTAACATCTTGAAGAAAGATAATCCAGTAGTAAAAAGTTCTGTTTTCCCTGTGCAGTCAAAAACATTTTGCATTCTTCACTTTTCTTCACTAATTACAGCATGTTTGTTTATTGTTTTTAATTAACTTTTGATTGCTGCTCAATATCTTTGTATTAGTGATGGGACAGTTTTGGCTGGGCTGTCCATAAATGTTTGCCAAAAAATGTGGAAGAAAATATATTACATTGCATGCACTGAGGTTGGGAAAGTAACTTTTTTTCAATAACTCCCAGGCTCTCTCAGATGGCTGGAAGTTTCTGCAAGTTACCAAAAAAAAATTAACACTTGTATGCATAGCAGGAAAGTTCATATCACATTACTCTGCACAGCACATTTATCATTTTAAAAAGAATATCCCAACAGTAAGTTTTAAAAACATTCCCTCACATAAGGATCAAACAGTAGGTCAGGACTCATAGGTTTGATATGCCCTGCCCCTGGCCTCTGATTGGTCGTATTGGTGATACTTTTCCGGCTTTCCTTGATAGTTCCTTTGCATTCTAACAGAGATGGACAACAAATAAATTCCTAAGGGCAAAAGAAGACAGGGCTTCTGTGCCACCCATAGTTTTTCTCTAACTGTAGCAGAAATGATTTCAACAGGTGTAGTTTTTCCCATTCCTGTAGGGTAAGCTGAACCTGCTGAAATTATTCTGCACAACTGTTCACATTGCAGGGGTACTAACTTTCTGCATCTGTTCATTCTCAAGAGAATGATTGACATATTTAACAAATAATTGAAACCGGATGCCATGTGGTAGTCAGGTTGGAATTCCATGTAGGTCCCGGGTTTGTTGAAATCAAAGACTCTTCTCCGACACACATGTGAAATTCCAAAGTGTGAAACCCTTGGCGCACAGATGTAGAATGCATCCACCAAGCTTCTGGTCCTCATGGCCAATGCCTTGAGAAGAATGCCCGTAAGCGCCTTGTCTTCTGACATCACCTTCATGCAGTCACCCTTCATTTAAGCAGACTGACGAAATTAACTAGTGCCAATTGCTTGTCGTGATCAGAGATGGGGAAATTGGGGTGTGTTTGTTTGTTTGTTTGTTTTTAACCACGGCTCCAAAATTCCACACCTAGCATGACTATCAGCCATTATGGCTATGAGATTGCATAGGCTGTGCCTCCAGCCATAAGAAGTCCCTTTTGTCCATCTGTGAGACAATCTACACAGTAAATTTATTATTCTGGTTTATACCCCAGAAAACCGTAAGTAAAACAGATGCATCTTCTCATATAAGTGTTTTAACAGCTTTTTCACAAGGAAAGCACAATGTGACCAAACGTAAGTGGGCAAAACCTTCATATTTGAAAGCCATGTGTCAATATATAGCATTGCTGACACATGGAAGACCTGATAAGCTTCTAAAGGTAGAGAACAATGCTTTTAGTGGCTTTACTTAATAGGTCCAGTATGTGCTTCCCAAGAGATATGCTGCCTTGTGTGATGAGTTTATATGCTTGTTTTACAAGCAGTCCCCTTTCATTTCTGAGAGGTTGGGAATGGATCACAAAATGATGCACTGTCACGTCTACTTAGTGCTCTTACTCCCCCCTCCCCTCCCAGGACTACCTGAATTAAAAGGAGAGAAAGGAGAAACACCTGGATGTTTTAAAAGCATCACAAGAGCCTCCCTTCTCCCTTGGTCACGTCTGCACATTAATCGGGATCAGCATACAGTACTTTCGCTCATGGGCTTCACATACTGTAAAATGCTAGTGTATCCCTCTGAGTGAAACAGAACCATTTGACCAACATTTTCAAAAACGTTTGGACTAGAGATGGACACGTAACGAACAATTTTTCATTTTCGTTTTTGTTTTTTCGTTTCGTTACGTAACAAAACGACAAACGAATTTTGTCTCTAAAATGAAACGAAACGAAGAGAAACACCGGAAATTTTATCGTGCGTTTCGTTTCCGTTACTGCAATATGAGTGAATTGCTTAAAATCCTAAAAAACACAAAAAATTAAAATAAATGGTAACGAAACGGTAACGAAATGAACGAAAACGAAAATGAATTTTTTGCAAAAAAAATCACGAAAAACAGAAACGAACCGAAACGGACCCTACAAACGACAAACGAAATGCCATTTTTTTGATTCGTGCCCATCTCTAGTTTGGACTACAGACCTGCAGCCACACACTGCCCAAACCAGTTCCACAAGTGGCAAGCTTTAGAACTGAAGCTTGTTTCTGAGGGATGAGACCATATTATTGTTATTATAAAGAGGCTAGCATGGCATGGTTAGAGGACCCCCCCCCCAAAAAAAAAGCCAGCCAAAGTATTCTGGTTCTCGAAGCAGCAAATCCTCCAGATCTCTCTCTTCTTACTGGGCAGCAAAAATATAGTAGAAATGCATGGACCAGTGTGAAATCTGCTGCTCTTGCTGAATACCCCAGATCTGCTACCTGATATGTGCCTGATGGACTAGATCAGTGTTTCTTAACCTGTGGGTTCCCCGATGTTCCTGGACGGCAACTCCCTGAAGCCTCCACCACTTGCTGTTCTGGAAGGGATTTCTGGGAGTTGCAGTCCAGGGACATCTGGGGACCCACAGGTTGAGAACCACTGGACTAGATTTAGGCTTGAACCTGGAGGTTCAATGAAAGAGCAGTCTACTAAGAAGTACACTGATGGAAAGAACTACGATCAGCCTGTCATGTGGGGTGGAACAATTTCATTCTGTGCCGTCCTAACAGAAATTCTGTTTCTGAAGCACTTAAATTGCAATCTCAGCTAGAAACAAAGGGAAACTCTCTTTTGCAATAAAAAACATAACTTCGCATTAAAAGTATTTGTGGGTGTTATTTAAATTGTAGGAGTCAAAAATTAAACATCTCTTTCCCACTTATCTAATCCCATGGGTTTTGTTTACTCATTTTGTATTATTATTTACATTCATTTTTTGTACTTTCTGTGATGAACTGAAGTAAATGGGTCTTTTCCTCACAATTTTTAATCTCATAATGACAGCCCTGTGAGAAAGTTAAAGTAGAAACAAGAGAACAAGAGAGGTGGGTCTCCATATTCCAGTTCATTATATTAACAATCACACCATACTGCAACCCCCTTAGCTGTTATTTCCACTAGCCCTTAAACATAGGGCTTTATTCTTCCACACAAATAAGGTCATACTGAGTTTGGATCTCAGAATCCTCAACCTGGAAAATCACACAGGGTTGTTCTTCCTTGGGGGTAGCATTCCAAAGTTCATCATTAAAGATTATCTTATGTTTAAAGTGACCTCAACCACAACAGTCCCTTCATGTTTTTTTTTAAAGGAGGCATGCTAAGGGGAAAGGCTACCGGCTAGTTGTGTCAAAGTAGGAAGTCGAAAAGAAGAAACATCCTCTGCAGACGTGGTTCTCCTGCAGTCTGCAGGCACAGAAGGTTATTACACCATCTGATTCTCTTGACTAGGCACTTTAGAATACACCAGCAACAGGCTGCGTGGTAGCTCACCCTCACAACTCCGTTTGATGTGGAAACTGTCCTGCTAATTGGCTGGACACATAGTGGGGATATGATTTGAAGCCAAGTTTGGGGTTTGGGTTGTTTGTTTGGTAGAACTCCCAGAATTTCCCCAGCTAGCATTGTGGTTGGGGGATTCTGGGAGTTCCCTTTTCCCCCTCAAAATCTTCCAGGTTATGGTTTCAGAGCTAACAAAGAGAAGATATATAGGTTTAAGTGGAAGGGCAGGATGAACAAGGGCACATCAGAACAGCCACCCTGTGAGGGCAATACTAAGGCCGGTCTACTTAACCCAGAATTCAAGATGACTAAACAGGATTCAGCCTTCCACAAGCACAAAGACAAAACTCATCACCTGCTGTGTGTTCAAAAAGAGCACATCACCAAGGTATTCAGTAGTATATTATTCATAATCTTGTTAATTTATCGCTTATGTCAGGATGATCACTTACGCTTTCCCTCTGCTTTGGCACACTCACTTTCATGTCTGCACTGTTACTTTGACTATATTAAGTTGAGCATGTGACTTGTTGTATGCCCAAACACTCAAAGGGCAGCTGATAGGAAGGTAAGAACCCCTGTGTGGTTGCCCTACATGCACATATTTTTGTTTTGTTTTGTTTTGTTTTTGCTAGTTAGATCTTGGCCACGTTCTTGGAAAATGGAAATTCTAGTCAGAATTTCTGGTCAAAATGTTTTTAATCTTCATGTCTTAGAATAAAAATACTTAAAGTTCTTTGAATTATGGGGACATTTTCTGACCCTAGTAACAACACATATAAAGTACCCCATGTCTCAATAAATATTTGTGTGTGTGGAATCAAGTGCAAGCTATTCAAACACCCAGAGTCAGAAAACGGAAGTCAGATGACAGCAAAGTTTAAAGTACACTACAGTACTTGCCTTGTGTACCGCACCATCTTCTAACTAAAGTGATTCTTGATGTCTTAGACATCACAAAGAAATTTTGATTCCCCCCTCAAAGAAGCCAGCTTTCTGGTATGTCACTTCTGGTGCATATTACTTCTCCTTCGCAGCTCCAAGAATCATAGAACGGAGAGAGGTTTAATCCTGTCCCGTGATACTAACCTGATCCCAAATCAGAACTTTTATCCATCCCTGCAGTTCTTTTTGAGAAAAGAAAACTGTGTATAAAATTCTAGTCCCTCAACTTCAATAAACAGAGAGAGATTACAGGTAAAATGTAATTTTAGCTGAAAGCATGTTTGTGTTCCAGAAACCTGATTTCAACAGATCATGATCAATCATAACTGCAATTGACACCTGTGGTCACCTTCCAGTGACTGATTGTGAAATAAAGAAAAAAGCTAATTTGTACATTACAGGATACATGAACAGCTCCAGCAGTGATGTTCAGAATTCTCGGCACTGCTCAAAATGGCACACTAGACTGAAGGTAGGCTCTTGTGATGACATGGGGCAAGCTGTTGTGGTATCAGATACTGTATATATGGCAGGCAGTAGTAAATTCTACTTATTCTGGAAAAGGGCAAAGGTGTTCCACTCCTATTCTTGTTTCAAATGGCACAGTGGCTGCAAGTACCGCCACTCGTTCACTCTTTTCCTAGTTTTATGTAGTGCACTGACACTAGATAAACACAACAAACACATAAGACCCCTTCAGTGAGTCCTGGATCAACTGAGATTGAAGGGGGAGCTATGCTCAATCTTTGAACCCTTCTGGCACACAAAAATCAAATGTCCTTCCCCTCCAGTATCACTTGACTATGATATGTCTACCTGTTCAGAGAACTGGAGAAGACAGCAGTTACTGGAGACTTCAGCTGTCATCCCAATATCTGATCTAACTGGTGGCTTTGGATTAAAAGAATGAGTGTATGAATGAGAAGTCAGAGAGAGAAAACTTATAATAATTAATTTCCTGGGAAATTTTAGCTTCTGACTTGTTGGCCCCCACAAGCCATTGCTGTGGTTCAGCCATCTTAGTACTAGACCGTTGGTTTAACAGGTTTCCATTCTACCTCACCAGCCTTCCACAACTTGGTGTCCTCCAAGTACACTGTTATCCAACTCCCACCATTTCTGGCTAACTGAGGGTGAGCGAGCTGGAGTCCAACATTCATGGAGGGCACCAGTTTGGGGAACGCTGTTTGAATTCATTCTCATGTTATTCTGCCTCAAGCACCACTGAACTCACCTCAAGCAGATGGACTGTCTCTTTTGCAAAGAACTATGTGTGATGGGAAGTGAGAAGTTGTATTTGCAATGGCTTATGCGCACGTGCGAGTTGTCTGTTAATGTTGCAGTTGACTGCTAATGAATTAACATGTGTGAATAAGCTGAACATCTTCTTGAGGAGACTTTCGCTATGTTGGTGGTTCAGTGGAACCATGAACATCCCAAGGCAAGTAGAAAAATCATCCATATTTCTCTACAGTTCTCTGCAATTCAAGCTAAAAATAGAAGGAAAATACCAATAGTCCTCATCAGAGTAGTATTTAGTTTAGTGTAAAGCCAAACACGTAGAGACTGCCAATGTGCTTTCCATCCCTGTGGTTTTTGCATAAAAAGGGTCTGATAAGATGTTAGAGCAATGATGCTTTTACTAGAGCAAATCCCACCCCTCATCAAATAGGTTGAAAGGGCAAGAGATTGCTCAAAATGGCAAGTCTATAATGTTGCAGGATATTTACTTCACGCTATTAACTACCCATCATACAGAAGCACTTAATGAAGGAGAAACAAATGTGCAAGTAGCACTTTGTGGAAATGTGATATGATATCTTGCTTGCCCTGGGGTGCAGGCAATAAAGTCCTTGGGCTAAAGAGTTCCCACTAATTGATTACCAACCCTGATTACAGTCCCCAGATTGACTATTTGCACATTTCTACTCTTTTGTATCATGGCCTTGTTCCTATGTCATTCAGCTCTTTCTCTGCCTCTTTTAACAGTAGAGTGGCCATGAAAAGTATAGAGTGGTTCTCTAAAATTATCCTCTGTTTATAGGGCTGTACAGTCCAAGTTCAAATTAAAGACTATAATGAGATGAGAAAGAATGAGTCTTGAAGCTACACATTAATTGTTCTGAACAGGTACAACGATTCCACATCTTAGCAATTTCATACGCAGTACATCTCAAAGAGTCCTAGGGGGCAAGAGAGTAGCCTGTGACACCCTTCTGGACAAATGTCAACATGTGAGAAACTGTCTCTCAGTACTTCTTTCTGGAACTGTGTTGTTGGCATTGGAATCACTGAGACAGTATTCTCAACTCCCTGCCTGTTCAGCTGGTACAGAAGGATATGGTGGTATTAAACACCACTGATATTTCAAAGAAAAACAGTGAATCACATCACCACCCCTCGCTCAATTAAAGATAATTGTTACAATGATCATATCTGATTGGGTGCTTGCCTGAACTCAGGTTGAGATGGGTCTAAGTAATTAGTATCATTAGCAACTACCTGCAGAAGTATCATCACAACCCAGTTGAGGTGTTTGGAACTTCCCCTTCAATGGCAGTAATAATTAAGAATAGGCAGTATTTCTCAAGAACCATACCTTCTTGGATGGGTTTCCTTAAGAGTGGCTGTAATTACTACCTCTCCTTAAGGACCACAGGCAGTATCATTCCTTGATGTGAAATAAAGGATCCTTCATCATATTCTGGATCCACTTGGCCATACCCCATCAATGAGCATCCAACAGTCACTAGGGAGTAGTACATAGTCTGAGGTAGACATTCTCTGCCTCCTCTGGCAGCTGTTAACCTTATCCATGTGGATTCTTTCTTCTCTCACATCATTCTTTCTTGCGCTCTCTTTGGCTGCTTTTACAGGACCCCTAAAATCCGAGGCAAAGGGCTCCCAGATGTGGAGCTTAAAATTGTTTTCCCACCAGCTGCGGACTTCAAAAAAAAATTAAGTACGGCCATGCCCACCTAAGCACGCCCCAGTGCATTTTATAAGTACCTGGTCTCTGGAGGTAAAAAAATTTCCGATTCGGATTATAAAGCTGTAGATGCTGGCTCTCCTCACCTTCTGTTTGTTTTTTTTGTCCCCGCCGCCCCTTTAACAGCCTGGAATCCCTACAGGGCGGCTCCGATGGCAGATAGAGGTGAGCGGAGGTGAGCCTGCATTCTTTTCTCCCTTTTTTTCTCCCTCCCCTCACTGCAGACAGAAGCAATAGAGTGTGGAAGGGTGGGAATACAGCAAGCAGAACAAACCCCCACAATCTCTGGTCTGAATTTAAGTTGCCAGCGGATTTTAGAGGTCGTGTAAAAGCGCCCTTTGTTTTCAACCTGGTCATCATGGAACAGGGGATCCCCACAAATGTCTATGCCCTACTGAAAGCTAATTAGTCCAACTGAGTCTCAGTAAGTATCTATTCAAATACGTGTTTCTTGCTCTCCAGCATGTGTGACTCTGCATCCCTCTGCACAGCGTTCCTCCTCCCAGTGTATCCACAGTGATTGTTTTCAGCTCCTTTGGTTCTGGTAGTGATAGAACCCCATGTAAGGAGGCAGAATTGTGCATGGGAGGGTCAGAGCCCCACCAGCAAGACTGACAATTAGAGGGGAAGTTACTCACTATTTTTATTTTGAAAATCTTTCCAAACAACCCAAAAGGATTGTGGGACAATTGATCCAGAGATGCAATTGATCCAGCACTTTCAACTTGACAGACCTAATAGCATCCTTCATGTTTCATGTTCCTTACTGTTTTGGAATTCCTTCCAGATAAGCAAACAAGTAGACAAACAAATGGAGTTTGTTTTGGGGAGACTGATTTTTAGTGTCATCCAACTGAACACTCTATCAGCTGCAGTAGCTCTGGAATGTCTGGAGGCTCCTTGTGCTGGCTCATATCAGCTCCACCAAGAGCCTTTTCACACGACCCCTAAGATCCGCTGGCCACTTAAATTCGGACCAGAGATCTTGGGGGTTTGTCGCTGTTCCTGCGTTCCCACCCCCTCCGCACTCCTGGCTGCTGGCTGCGTGAGGGGAGGGAGAAAAAAAGGAAGAAAAGAATGCCGCTCACCTCCGTTCTGCCGTCCCGGCACTGCATTCAGATCTCTTAAAGGGGTGGGGGGCAAAAAAAGAACAAACAGAAGCAAGGAGAACCCGGCAGTCACTACGTTATATCCGCATCAGGAATTTTCACCTCCAGAGAGCAGGTACCTGAAAAGTGCGCTGGGATGCGCTTAGGTGGGCGTGGTCGCACTTAATTATCTGTAAACTCCGGAGCTGGTGGGGAAACAATTTTAGGCTCCGCAGCTGGGAGCCATTTGCGGCGCAGTTTAGGGGTCGTGTACAAATACTCCAAGAGAACTGGATCTGCCAGCAGAAGGGCTATGGTGGTGGAGATCATCCGGAAGAACTGCCAAAAGGGAGGAGGAAAGTGGGGGGAATGGAGCTTCTGACTGTTTCAGAAGCCTTTCAAACCAAAGCAACCAGTCAGATAACCCGCAAAGGGGGCTCTGGAAACACTGATTTTGAACCACAATAAAACCCGTTATTCTTGTTAGGGTGCAGCTACATTGGCCATTTACCTTGCAGATCATGCAGGATGTGGCATGGATAAACATCAAAATAAAAAACAGCCATTACAAAACATAAAGTTAAGTGTGGAAAATAGGGATGGGCAGGAAACGAAAAATGAAATGCTGTTTCGTCATTTCGTTATGTAACAACAAAATGAAATGAGGAAGCAGCATTTTGTTATAGGTGAAACGAAACGGTCGTTTTTCTATTCAAATGAACAGTTTCGTTCCGTTGATTTTGGGCTCCTGCCAAGCTGTCAATCGCTGGAGCCCTTTAAACCTGGCCCAGTCAGTACCAGGCTGGTACCAACTGGGCCAGGTTTAAAGGGCTCCAGTCATTGACAGGTCAGCAGGAGCCGTTAAAAAATGGCTCCCAGAGCTCCGGGCACCAAATCTGATGCCTCTAGGACCCAGGGGAGCCATTTTGTTTTGTACGGAATTTTTTAGAAAATTTCATAAGAAACGAAACAAAACAAAATGGGGTGAGCATGAAATGAAACAAAACATTATTTTACTGTTTTGTGCCCATCCCTAGTGGAGAAACCTGGTGTTCTTCATTGGGGAATTCTCTCTCATTCTCTCTCTCTCTCTCTCTCTCTCTCTCTCTCTCTCTCTTAGCTGGCATAGGGTAGTTCATCTGGCTGTGCTTTGACACTCCTGCAGTTGTTTTCTGCTTTCTAGCATGCATGATCATCCAGTCTGGTGCAAAGTGGTGAATACAGAGGTGTCAGTAGGCTCACTGATGCATCAGATCCTCCAACTGAGTGCCAAGGTGATCAAAGCTGTTTACATCTTTTAACAATTCACAAAGTGAGTCTAATATGAGTATAGACAATTTGTCTCATCTAGGAACCTATTTAGTTGGGGTATCACCATGAATTCCAGCACCTTTACCAGTGACAGAATATAGGAAACTGGTCCTGTTTGATGGTACAATTCTGAATTTGGAAAAGTTACTTTTTTGAACTGCAACTTCACCATGCCCTAGCCAGCTGTGCCATTGGATTCTGTGAGTCGAAGTGTAATAATGTATGTAACTTTAAATGAGAACATACAAAAACTGCATGTCTAACAAATTTCCATTTGTCTTGATTTCAGTTTCATCAATACTGTATGAGTAAAAAAGAGGACTTTTAGAGGTCAAAAAGGATAATAGAGCCAATATGTTTTAAAACATCAAAAAGAACAGTAAAATAGTAGAGGATTTGTATTAAATAATATAACTTTGCATATCATAGTACCTTGTGCCTTCTGAAAATACAAAGGCCTATTTTATGCTGTAGTTGCAACTAGAATTTTGCCTTTAAAAAACACTACACTAGCCAGAAAAAAAGCTCAAAGTATTTGGGGCGTTCTGGTCCACAAAAATGTGTTTTGCAGTTCCAGTTACAATTGATCACTGGATATTCTAAATGCGTTGCCACACCAACCGTAAATAGCATAGCATATGGCAGGCGTGATCACCGTTTAGTAGCTTTACAGGTAGCGACCCCAATGAACATGGTGGTAATGGGGGAACAGCTGAGATGCAAGGCAGGTTGTGATCAAGACGACTTGTATGGGCATCATCCATTGGGGTCTGTTAATTAACAGCAGAATGGTTCATGGGGAAATCTGGATGGTTAATGGCTTTAATTACAGAAAATGCACCGGATCTTCATTTTAGCAACACAGCAAAAGTTTAATTGCCATGAATGCAAACATGCTCTAAAAGGGCATTTCCATGCTCCAAAGGTCAGCGAACCTATAGATGCTGATCTAAATTGCTTTTAATCTGGTTTGATTAGGTGCAGGGCTTCCTGTTTTGCTTCAAGGAAATGGCTTTGCTTTGTCACTCCCTTGGGTATATAAGGAATCCTCTGTGCTCTTGCTGGACACCAGATTCTCTCTGCTCTGCAACAGCTGCTTTGAAAGGTACAAACGGTAAGATCATTTCAACTATCTGAGGGCAGGTATGGCAAAACCTCGATGCATCAATTCTTCCTAAATGGACAGGGTATAACTGAGAGATGGGGAGATCCATCCATTTTGTTTCTCCTGGGTTCAGATATTTTTAAACCTTATGTTCTTTCCATGCTGAATGTGAAGAAGCTTGCAATTGTTGGTAGATTATTATTTTTTAGATGAACCAGGGCAAATTTCTTTTTCATTTGCACCAGCTAAATTCAACACCTATAGCTATTAGGCATGGGACTTTTGTTTCTTTTGGATTGCAACTCCCAGAATTTCATAGGAATTTGCCCAAAACAGTCATTTAAAGCTTCCTGCTGCCAATTCCATGTGGGCCTCTGTCATCATCGAATGAATACCTGGAAATGACAAGGGTTCGCAGAGGACGGGTAGTATTACTGCCTATTAGGCTCTTAGAGGGATGCTCTCAAATAATTTCTTAACCCACGAACCCTTGAACCCTCGCACCAGTCTGAGGCATCAGGGGGAGCCAATTCCTTCTTTCTAAAAGGCCTGGGGCAAAAGAAACACACATGGAAGTGAGAAATACTCCCTTTAAACTACTGTTTTTTGAGCTGCATCTCGCAGGATTCTGCCTGGAGGAATTCCTATAAATTTATAGGATTTTTGGTGGAAATGGCATGGGGGGAAAAACGCTTCCCTGATGGGTATACTCAGTTATTGAAAGAAACATACTGTACTGTATTTGCCTGCTAAGAAATATAAGGCATTTGCCTCCTAATTAGGCAGTAAGGATGAAAGAGAAGCGAAGAGATGACAACAATTCACCTTTGTCGTGGTTGAAGGTAGAGGAATTCAACCCAGACTTTAAGATGCAAACATGCTAAGCTGAAGACCTTCCTAGATGGACAGTCCCCCCGTACCTCTGTTTTTAAGCTCTCATATCTTTTTATATGAAATATGAACAAATTCAAAAAAAGTTGGTAAATTGTTATATAGAACTGAACTGAACTGAACAGTAAACTGAACTCGACTATCATTTAAACCAGGGGTCCTCAACCTAAGGCCCCGGGGCTGGATGCGGCCCCCCAAGGTCCTGAATCCGGCCCCCGGTACCAACTGCAACCCCCCCACCTACCCCCTGCTTTGCGAGCAAGCCAGCCTCTGCAGTTGCTTCTATTGCTGAGGCAGTTCAAAGCAGTGGGCTATGTCGCTTCTCCCACTCCCCTCAACTACCGCCCAGATGATCAGCATGCGGGCTAGTGGGGCATTCAAAGTGGGTGGGCTACGGCAAGGTCCCCCACTCCCTCCCCCTTTTTTCCATGTTGGCCTTTTTTTCCTTGGACTGTGGTCCGGCCCCCAGTGCTGTCAGGGGCGTGGTGGACCGGCCCGCTGTTTGAAAACTTTGAGGACCCCTGATTTAAACCATGAATAATCCAAACGGTAGTATTTTGCAGCTATTTACTGTGTGCAGTGGGATTTTGATCCCATGGAGTCCATCAGTGGTCATGCTTATCTGAGTACAGTAGGACCCCCGTATCCACTGATTCAGTTATCTACGGTTGGCAGAGGAAAACAATTAAATAATTCAGCCACAAAGCAAGCTGTTGTCACAAACAGCAGCTGTAAAGCAAGCTATTGTCACAAATAGCATCTGTAAAGCAAGTTACTGTCACAAACAGCAGCCATAAAGCAAGCTACTATCTCAAAACAGCAGTCATAAAGCAAGCTACTGTCAGGAAACAGTAATTTGGGGGTGGTTGGGCAGGCGTTCTCTCTTATCCACGGCTTTCATTATCCATAAGAAGGCCTGGAACCAATCCCCAGCGGATACTGGGGTCTTACTGTACTGTATATCATTATAACCATCTTTTTCAAAAAAAAATTCTAAAAAGATCAATATTTGTACGTACACATCATTAGCAAAATAATTCCATAAAAGAAACCAATACATAAGGAAATCTGTAGTAATAAAAATTCATATTTCAATTATTCATAAATAAACCATTTTTGTATGACCTATGTATCCTTCTTTACCCTCTTTACAATATGCCAATTGAGTTAAATATGCTATGTCTCATACCTGCTTATCATCATCAATAGACAAGCAGAACATAGAAGGAGTGTCGACAAAGAGATGAAAAACGTTATGAGTACACTTGGGTGTCCCCTGGGCAACAAATATGCATCCAGCCAGCCCTTCACTGTCATGATTCTTCAATCTGTCCAAAAACATTTAAAAAAAAAACTTGAAAACAAACAACTTAGAGAGTGTCTGTCAAAGAAACTATCACACTAAGTTCCTGTTACAAGAAACGGTCTCTCTCATGTTCCCTATATTATTTTTTGAATTACAGGATTCAAGCTGCAAACATGTGCTTTAAAGTTCTCTCCCTCCTTCTGGTCTCTCTAAGCTTTGTGATGATGAATGAAAATGGTACCAGGTAAGTGCATGAATACAGATGTGTACGAGAGTCCACCTTTGCCAATCGCAATATGTAGGGGCTCGTAAACCAGGCTATTATCTGCTGGATGCCACCCTTCTTTAAGAGTTGCAACACTGTTCTCAGCATTTAAATATATCATCTTATGTTTAAATAATACCATATATTAACTATGATTTTACATGCTTGCTTTGAGATGAAATAGAAGATAGGCTAAAATGCTAATTTTGGCAAAAAAAAAATTGAAAATAATCATTTGCAGAGGAATTACAGTAAATGAGATGGAAGAGAATTCCTATGAGCAAAAGCATGCAGAGTTGAAGTGACAAAAACTGAGTTCCACTTTCTGAAACAAACATATTTTAAAAATCCAAGTTCTTTCCATCTTGTTGTTGTTGTGTCATTACAGTCCTGACCGACTCTATGAGCCTTTTCACACGACCCCTAAGATCCGCTGGCCCTTTAAATTCGGACCAGAGATCTTGGGGGTTCGTTGCTCTTCCTGCCTCCCCACCCCTCCGCACTTCCTTGTTCCTGTCTGCGTGAGGGGAGGGAGAAAAAAAGGGACAAAAGAATAAAGGCTCACCTCCCGGTTGCTCCGAGCCCCCGTTACTTCCTGATTCCTTCTCTTAAGGGGCGGGAGGCAAAAAAACAACAACAAAAAGAAGCGAGGAGAGCCCCGCACATCCGGATCAGGGATTTTTCACCATCAAAGAGCAGGCACTTGAAAGGTGCGCTGGGTTGCGCTTAATTTTCTGTAAGCTCCGGAGCTGGTGGGGAAACTTTTTAAAGCTCTGGAGCTGGGAGCCATTTGCGGCAGAGTTTAGGGGTCGTGTATAAACGCCCTATGTGACCCCGTGTCTATGGAGTTTTCTTGGCAGGAATACTGGAGTGGTTTGCCAGTTCATACTCCAGGCACCTACAGCACCTGGTATTCCCTGGTGGTTTCCCATCCAAGTACTGACCAGGGTTGACCCTGCTTAGCTTCCGAAATCAGGCGAGATAGGATGTGCTTAGGGCATCCTTAGGCCAACTTTCCATCTTATACACAAGAAAATATGATTTTTTTTCAAAACTGAAACGAAATTCCCTTACTTGCAATGGCCAGGTTTGAGACACACATATATTATTCGAACTAGGTTTGTAGTTGCTTACTATAAAGAATTTGAAATCTTAAATTCTTTCCTCTCCAATATATTGAAATGTCCTGAAATTCAATACATCATTGTTAAAAATAAACTTAAATGGAATTCTCACTGAATCCTACAGCAAAAATAACATAGATCAGAAGCACACAGATGTGTACATCTCTTCCCATGTACCAGAATTAACACTGGGATTGTACCACAGGCTCATAATATGTCTATTAGTAACCGTTGATCTCTTCTTATTTAGCACTGCATGACACAGAATTGTCCTGTAACACAATAAGGGACAAACAGCATCACTTCTGTGGGTAATAGTGATTTTAAATGAAGGCTGAAAAGAATTTCCTTAGAACTTAAATCAACTATGTTTGCTTATAGCTCTTGAAAATTCATATATTTTTCCCAGCATTGTGCTGAAATATTGCACAAAAGTCCAATTAAAATGAAACAATGCAGGGGGTGGTTCCATAGAAATTGGGGCTGGGTTCAATCAATTGTCCCAAATGTATATCAAAGACTCAGGAATGAGAGGTACTGGAGATGACATCCTTCTTTCTCATCTTCTTTTTCCCAACAAACAAATAGAAGATAAAATTATGCTTTTAGTTAACTAATTTTTGTTTTGTTGTTTCCATGTGTCAATGACATTTTACAGAAACTACAGCTAGCCCTCAAACCAGGACCATAAACCACAGTTTGATATTTTGATATGGAATCCTTGTCTGAGAGCAGCCTCTGGGTCACATACAGTAAGCCGTTATAGGCTGTTTTTAGATGAAACAACAAATGATGGTTTTGCTGCATATTAGAAATGTCTTTCCCCCTAATCCTCTGTGTAAAGGCGGAAGAAGAGAGAAGAATGACCATCTGATTTGAGCATAAGTGCTTTTTTAAAAAAATTAAATGCAGCCATATCCTCAATATTCGAATCATCTCCTTGCCTTTATGTTTTCCTCTTTGTACTTAGGGAAAACACAAAGAACCCCAGGTTCCTACAGAAGCGTTATTCAGAAGGAACACTAGCAAGTGATTATAGTCGAACCTTGGACAGCATGTTGAAGAAGAACTTTGTGGAGTGGCTCTTGAATAGGAGAGAGCACCGGATTGAGTGAGTCTGTAGCACCCATGTATTTCCCCCTGTTTATCCTGGATTGGTGGTGAGAGTGAAGCTTATTACAAGGCTAGGTGAGAAGGAGATCAGCAAGTAAGAAGGAAATAGTTTTTTTTTTCCTTGAACAAATCTGCTCTTACCACAGTCTTCTTTTTGAAGCACAATTTGCTTTATAACACTCAGCAGGTCCGGTGAGATTTCAGCCTCTCACCTTATCTGCAGTTAGTGTTGTGCATCTTCAATTTGTGAGGCAAAATTAACAAAAACATTATACAAAAAGAATTTATATTCTAAAAGTCATCAGATATAGTTACTAAAATCCCTCTAGAACTTAGAACTCTTACACAATATCTGTCTTTCTTTTCATTTCTTTTTCTCTCCTTCATGGTCATTACATGGATTAATAACAGGTACTTATTTCCAACGATTGCTGGAAATAATTCTTTATGATGGAGAAAGGCAAAGGGTAAATTGGGACAGAAATGCCAGCCCCAAAGTAGAATGTTCAGAGAAGCACTTTCAGTATACAGCAGCCTTCACTAACCTTATTTTATGTGTTTTATTTGATTTGTTTTGTTTAAGTGCCATCTTTATCCTAATAAGGGGATTCAAGACAGCTATAGGTATGTCAGGTTAAAGCTGTAGGTATGAAATTGTGTTGTCACGGATAGAGCATTGAATTTGATTAACTGGGTTGACATGGAGTGTATCTACATTTCAAAGTTACAATAATCTGATACTAATTTAATTCCTACGGCTCCATTCTATAGGGATTCTGGAATTTGCAGATTTTCTATTGTAATTCAAGGAAATATACTATAGATCTCTAACAAAAAACCAAACCAAACCAAAGGACGTCATCAAACTATAGATCCTGCAGATTCCTTGGGACAGAACCATGACAGTTAAGAGTGTTGTCTATAACTGTTTTAGTAAATAATTATAAATGTTTGAGTAGAGACACTCCTGGATTCTTCCTGGGACTTTTTAAAAAATAATGTATTTATTTCATTTTGAATATTTTACCCCACCTTTCTTCTTGGAAAAGGACCAAAGGTTGCTTACAATAATGATGGGCAATATACAGCCTGGAACATTTATGGGTGGTTTTACACGACCCCTAAGATCCGCTTAAATTTGGATCAGAGATCTTGGGGGTTTGTCACTCTTCCTGAGTTCCCAGCACTCTGCACTCCCTTGTTCTTGTCTGGCTGAGGGGAGGGAGAAAAAAAGGGAGAAAAAATGCAGGCTCACCTCCGTCTGCCGGTTGAAGCAGCCCCGAGTGCCCCGTAGTGATTCCTGTCTCTTAAAGTCTCTTAAAGGGGCAGGGGGCAAAAAACAAACAAACAGAAGGCGAGGGGCACTCACTGCTTTACATCCGCATCAGAAAATGTTCACCTTCGGAGACCAGGTACTTGAAAAGTGCGCTGGGATGCGCTTAGGGGGGGCATGGTCGTACTTAATTTTTTTAATAGTCTGGAGCTGGTGGGAAAACAATTTTAAGCTCTGCATCTGGGAGCCCTTTGCCTCGGATTTTAGGGGTCATGTTAAAGCGCCCACATATTCAAGTTAAGAACAGGGAATTAAAAGAGGCATTTAAGAAGATTAAAAGATAACAGTAGAACTACAAATAGCACGCAAAAAGAAAAGAAAAATCCATTATGAAGGGTGGAAAGCAACATGGAAAACACTGGTGTTGTGTAAGGGACTGTCTCAGCAGAAAAATTGGGGCATAATGGACATGGGTTTGAAGCATTATAAAAGAGTTTGGGAAAGTAAACTATTCCTACACCTAGCATGCCCAGTGGGAGCTGAAAGTCAAAATAAAGTCATTTTTCCAAAGTGTGTATCATGGTGCTTCTTAGTGAATCTTAGAATGACATCTTCTTGTTCATTTTCACCCAGCAACAGCCTTGACCCATCCAAAAGAGAAGCTGAACCCCCAGTGTTAGGATCAAGGAAACAAGGGACTGTAGCTGGATCTCAGGAGGCAACCGATTTCCTAATCTGGATTTTGCAAAACACAGGGAACCAGAGGTGAGAACAATGGCACTACTTATCTGCACTGCATGTACATTCTATTTCAGCCACAGGGTTGCATTTAAATTCTAGGCGGTAGCCATATACAGACAGGCCAGGGCTCCTAAAGCCTGGCAGCCACTTAGATTATTTTGGAATCTGATGGTAAATGTACTTTGATAGATTGGAAATTAAATAGTTGGGATTAAATTAAATTACTTAGAGTAAACTCTGAGGACATCTGATTTGGCACAGATGAAATCGAAATTAAAAATGGTAACATGATGCAAAACAAAGTACAGGGAATAGTCGTTTTGTGAGAAGTCACCTTTTACAAAAGTTCATTCAGCAGGGGTGGGCCAGGGGCCTGCTTCATTTTGGCTAGCATAACTTTTCACCACTGTCTGCCCCGTCTGATTCCCTGAACTGATGCAAAGGAACAGTTGGGGTTGTCAGTTTCCCTCAGCTGAGTGTCTGTTGCCTCCAAAGAGTATTTTGAAAAAAGAACATTTCAAGTTGGTACTGATCAAGTATACAGTCTGTCACCTTGGATAAATAATGTGTGTGTGTGTTGTGTCGTTACAGTTGTGACTGACTCTTCGTGACCCCATGTCCATGGAGTTTTATTGGCAGGAATACTGGAGTGGCTTGCCGGTTCCTACTCCAGGCGCCTACAGCACCTGGTGTTCCCTGGTGGTCTCCCATCCAAGTACTAACCAGGCCCGACCCTGCCTAGCTTCCGAAATCAGGCGAGATCGAATGTACTTAGGGCATCTAGGCAGCTGGATAAGTAATAAAAATCTATAAATAATAAAATCACAACTCCTCCCTCATTCCAACCATAGAGAGCCTAGGCTGAGCAGTGCTGTGGTTATTCTGCTCACTCCCTTCGTAAGAGATGGGTCCCACAAAGGAACCTCCTAAAGAACTAAGGATACAAACAGCCCAAGTGACAGTCATCCTGCCTCACAAGTGTTGCTGTCTAAGGAGGGGAAGGGAAGCAAGACAGGGTACAGGTGTGTAAGAGCACCTGAGGGAAGGATGGCAGAAGGGGGCTGGGAAGGAGGTTACAGTGAGACCTTTGTTCCAACATGAAGAACAGGCAGGCAGAAGCTGGTGGGCTGGGACTCAATGAGCTGGAGGGCTCCTCACACAGCTGCCGTCTCCTGTCCCTTTCCAACCCAAAAGGGGTTGCTTCTGCTGCTTGCACTCTTCAGAGCTTGAAGGAGGGAGATGAGGGTGGGGTAGGGGAAACTCAAGCTGACATGCCATAATATCCCCCCCCCCTTCTGTGTAGACTCTTGCAACACATGATTCGACACAGAGTTCAATGTTATTGTCCATGTGAATGGTTATAGTGATTTCACCAGCAAAAGTTGCCATGGAGGTGGTAAAGAAAACATTGAATCAAACTAAATTAACTTCCCAATTGTAGTTGCATCCTTAGTGAAAGCAAAGGCACTTTAGTTGGCCATTATTAACTTAAGTACCCCTGATTTCATTGGCTTTACTCTTATGTATGCATAAACCTAGATGCAACAACATCTTCTCCATATGGTTTACTAGAGTTGTGCTGGTGTCTGTCCTTTAATTGTCGCTCTGGTTCGTACATTTTCTACATCATGTAGGCGGAAACCTATATTAGGCATGAGGTTTCTACAGAATTCTTTTAGAGGGATTATAGTAAGAAAAAAACATGGGTAATTCCTAGTTGCCAGCATCACATATGTAGTTGCCTAGGCAACCAGATAGCCTGAGATTTTTCACACCCAGCCTCCCTCAAGCTACAACTCTTTTACAACTTTCCTTCATTTCCCATCTCAAACTCAGCTCCCACTAGTGAGAAATGTCAACCTCAACTAAAGCCTCTCTCTTGTAGTATTGTTCCACCAGAGGGTTCAGATGACTGGAAGGCCATCTTGAGGCAGGAATTTCTGTCATGGCTGATTTCTGCTGACCTCTGCAGGCCAATGTGAGTGAACTGCTTTGTTTGTTTCCCTTGTTTCTAATGATAGTTGGCTGAATCATGTCCGCAATCCATGCAGTGATTTCAGTTATATTATTCCACGTGTACCATCTTGATGAAGTTGCATGTTATTTGAAACTCCCAGCATGGACTGATTCATGCCAAACCATTACACATTTATCATACTGTCAGATACTGGCTGCTACTGTAAAGACAATCAAACAAATGGCATTTTAGAATGAAACATCAAATCAAGGTACTGTATACTAATACTAGCAGTAGACCCACAAAACCATGGGATTCAGATTAATTGGAACTAATATAGGTCCTACAGATTTCAGTGAGTCTGCTCTGAACATGACTGAGCCTGGATCCAACCCAAAATGTTCACAGAAAGTTTTCGAAGATAGGTTTGTCTGAGGAAGTGGATATATCCATGTAAGTTCATATTAAAATGTTACAATACAGCTAGTCTTTAAGGTGCAACAAAGTCTTTGCTTTTTACTTCATTTTTGTCTGGATATGTTCACAGCAACTGATGGTAATAGGAATAAACGTGCTGAGTCTAAGATAAATCTAATAATACAAATAATACTGATAGCAATATTTAGAAGCAGCTGCTGGGAGTCGTAAGTACTGTAATAGTATTAAAAATGATTTATTTCAAGATGTTGAAGAAGACTATACTTCTCCTGTTTCCACCTCCCATTTTTGGAATCTTTCCAAACTTTTTATTTCTTCACCATCCTTTTCTCTGTTTTTCCCAGGACCCAGAAGACGACAGATTAACTTCTGATTGCCTGTCCTTATTATGTGCCTTTTGTTCATGACTATAATGGTGAGGACACCAACAATAACAATAAAACAGTTTATTCTCAATTTAATGTATGCTTCTAAATGTTATTCTGGAACAACAAAAATGGGATGAATGAATTGCTGAAATCATGAACCTCACTGCTGATGTCCTGGGTTAATTACTTAGAGGTAAATTTACTCTGGGTGAATTGGTGAACTAGTATAATGTGGGGGATCAGTTCTTGGGAGAACACAGGCTTCCACTATCCTTACCAGGTAAAGGTAAAGGTTTTTCCTTGCACATGTGTGCTAGTTGTGTCCAACTTTAGGGGCGGTGCTCGTCTCCGTTTTCAACCCAAAGAGCAAGTGTTGTGCAAGTCCATGGCCATATGGCTGGCATGGCTGCACAGAACATTGTTTACTTTCCCACTTTTTATGGTGGTATCTATTTATTTACTTGCATTTATATGCTTTCAAACTGCTAAGTTGGCAGGAGCTGGGGTTAACAGCGGGAGCTCACTCATCTGTGTGGCACCCGGGATTCGAACGGCTGAGCTGCCGATTTTGTAGCCAACCGTTTCAGCACTCTAGTCCCATATTAATCTACATACTCAGAAAATGGCATTGAAACTGTTTTTTTTAAGATTTAATTATTTTTTTCCAAAAAGCAACAATGTAACTAGGAAGACTACAACTAGCAAGAGGAGTAAAGCACACAAAGAGGTGGGGGGGGGGCAAGAAAACCATTGTTAAACTCTAGCATCCTTGAGCTATGTTGCGCCACGATGACCATTACCTCTAGCCAGACTAACTGGGAGAAGAGGAGTTACAGTCCAATATATCTTAAAGCTATCTGGGGCTGGAAAAGGTTGATCTGTTCTAAAACATAACATGGATGGATGGGTAGATGGATAGATATAGATACCATATATGTGATTATGTGTGTGAGTGATACCTGTGTTTACTTCCAAAGGACCGCTATAACTTAGAAGCCATGCTTAACAATACAGTACAGTGGTATCTTGTATAAAGGAATTGATTTGTTCCAAATGAAATTATGTTAAGCAAATTTTCCTTTATACAAATTTCCCATAGGAATGTATTGAAAACAGAGTAATCCCTAATCACAACCATTTTTATGTTGTACGGATTTGCCCCATAGGCGATTCTGTTAAGCACATGTCCCCTATCTCCGAAACTTTTTATGTTGTACAGATTTTATGTTATACAAACCGTTTATTATACGAGGGTCCACTTGTACCTTGAAGAAACAAGAAAGCTTTTATGTACAGTAAGCATAGATTTCCCTGGGAAGTGAGTCTCCAAACTGGAGCAGCATAATATAAATGCCTTTGTTTCATGCAACCAAGTCTGCTCAGAGAGAAGTTTCAATGAATTTTACAGCAGGACATACTCCAGAGATATAGTTACAGTATAAGACTCTAACTTTAAGGTAGTGACGTTGAGTCACAATATGTAGCAAGAAGAATCTAGTTCTAGTGTAACATACATGGCAGCAGTGTGATACCTACTGCCCACGTTTTGGAGTATGGCACCCAGAATCCCTTAGCATAGATTGTGTGTGGTTCATAAACAGAGGTAGAGGTACGTCCTCCCACCATTTGAGACAAGGTATTCTATAAACAAGTTGAAACTCATTGCAGCTGGCTAGCCAAAGTTATCTGACCAACAGCCTTTATCCTTTAGCCACAATTTGTCTAAAGTGAGCAGGTTCTCCCATTTTGTAAGTCAGATATGTAGACATTTCTCATGGTTGGGGAAAAATAATCAAACTTCATGGGGACACTGAAATAGGAAAATCCAAACCACCAAATACCATTGCAGCACCAGTAGGGATAGATAACTCTGATATGTAGTATACCACACAAAACAATCCTGTAGACATCAGAATGTCAAAACCTACTCGGCCTTCTTCAGACTTGTGCCCTCCAGATGGGGTGGACTATGCCTGTCATTTCAAGCCATCAACCATGCTCAGTGGGAATGATGAGGGTTCATAGTTCACCAACATCTGAAATACACCTGATAGGGGCAGTGGGCAGTAGATGCCAGAAAATGTGTGAATTCCAAATGCTTCACAGAACTACATGAGTGGGCAGACATAGTTATATAGTGCCTGAGAAACCTATTTTATTTTGTTATTAGAACCTTGAAAAACAGCAGTTACTGCCAGAAGCAAACATGGTCATTCAGAGGACTACTGCCCACCCAGCATGGCCCTTGCCTTGAATTACAGATGAAGGTGTTTCTAAGCACCTGCTCAACCCAGAAATTGTTTTTGGTGTCAGAAATGAAGTCAACTTGTCCTTTCACACAAAGAGATTTATGTCTTCTTTTCCCCTCCTCCTTAATCAGATTAATCTGATTTGGAGAAAGGGGGGCATTTTAGTTGTTAGTATGATTAACTGTTAAGAATTAAGGCATGGCACGTCCACTTGCCGATTTATGGCATCCTATTCTGAGAAATGTACCAGTTAGTACCTATCTATCACCTGTGCCCCATAACAATATTCAACCTGGCATATTACCAGTCATTCACTTAGAAGCATTTAGAAAGTACGATTCACCATCAAGTACAAATAAATTGGAGATGCAATAAGAGGAGTGCTCTTGCTTGGTGTCTTGGGTGCCCAACAGGACACTCTATAACAGGCATGTCTAAACTTTGTCCCTCCTGATGTTTTGGACCGCAACTCCCAGAATTCCAAGCCTATATTTCCAATGGCAAAGGACTTGTGGGAGTTGTGGTCCAAAACATCTGGAGGGCCAAAGTTTTGGGCATGCCTGCTCTATAATGTTGCCATGCAATGGTTTTCAATCCTCTTCCCCAACAGGCAATCTGTATTCTGGGATTACTTTATCAATATTGCTTCATAAGCAATTAAAATTATAACCTTAATAACAGGGAAGTACTACTATCTCTACTAGTAGCTCAGTAGTCATTGGACTATTTTTCTGGATCCCCCCCGCTCCCCACACACTTTAAAAAGGGATAGTTTGTACTTTGTAGGAGCTAGAAACCAGTATAGTTCAGTGAACTGGAGCACCTAGTCTCTGCTGCATAAGCACACATTCAAGTCAGGGGGCAGCTGAAACTACTCCAGGTGTATGGAACTGATGAAATTAAGTGCCCTGCCACTTATGCAGCCTTCAGCAAGCTGTATAGCCCCAGGGCACTATCAGGAAGAGGGAAAAGCAAAGTATTTCTGAGTACAGTGGTACCTTGTATAAAGGAATTAATTTGTTCCAAATGAAATTATGTTAAGCAAATTTCTTTTATACAAATTTCCCATAGGAATGCATTGAAAACAGAGTAATCCCATTTTATGTTGTACAGATTCACCCCATAGGCAATTCTGTTAGGCAAATTTCCCCTATCTCCAGAATTTTTATGTTGTACAGATTTTGTTATACAAACTGTTTGTTATACAAGGGTCCACTGTACTTTATATTGTAGCTGGGATGGCTGCCATACTATGAAACTGACTTGACAACACATAATTAATAATCCTTTGATCCCTTAAATCTGTGGACACCTCACAGAACTGTAGATGATATTATGACTAGATAAGCAACATGACTTGCCTCTGAGGAGTAGGAATAGAAGGACTTATTTGGCAGTCAATACTAGGAGTGGTATGGTGGTTGCTTTAAGATGTGGGCTGTGAATTTGGCACCCTGCAGATGATTTGACATTTATTAGTGGTAGCTTCCCAGCCTTCCCATATTGGTAGATGGGGAAAACAATTGCTTTACAAGGGGGACAGTAGGGACTGATGTGCCACTAGGGGGCAATATATCAGCACATTTAACCAAGTTTCCCAGCAAATAAAGAAGAGAAAAGATGAGGGGTGTAGCCAGGATCAAGTTCTAAACTTAATCCTTCCTTACAAGTCACAACTGAGTCATTGGTGTGCGTGCGTGCGCGCGCGCGCGCGCTCGTGTGTATGTGGGGAAACTAAACAAACCCGAGTCCAGTCCAACTTGAGTCACCTGTTGCAACTTAAGTCCAAGTTTACAGCAAGTCTTGTGACTCGATTCCCCATCCCTGGATGTGGCTACGTAGTAAGTGAGTCATAGTGACTGCATAAAAAGTGCTACAATGTTGCATGAGTCAACCCAAATTCCTTATTAACTACAATTGTGTGACATATGGAATGAATGGAACAACTATGAACAGCGAGCTCTCCAGATGTAACGGCTGCCATTCTCATTGTTTCTTACTCCTGGCTATGCTGGCTAGGGCAGGTGGGAATTGTGGTCCAGCAATATCTGGAGGGCCACAAGTTGCTCATCGCAGAAGTGTACAAGGCTTGGAAACAGGAGAAGTCAAAGCAAACACAATCTCTCCTATCAAAGCAACTAGGCAGCTTTTGAAATGTAAGGAGATCTACATGTTGGTTGTCATACCGACTTATCTGCAAGCAAGCAAACAAGCAGTAAGTACCACAGCTGTATGCTCCAAATGCAAAATAACAATATAAAACAAAATTGGGCAACATCTAGGGTGATTAAACATTACCCTATCTCCAAAGTTTCAATGGGAATACTGTACTCCTGAAACAAGTTACTGAAGTGCAGAGCTATTAGCATTTTCTTGAAGCTGTGACAAACACACAGGAGGGTTGATTTTTATCCCCACCTACATGGCAGCACTGGTGTGGAACAAAGGCTCAGAGTGGCAAAGTTCCACAACTTTCCAATCAGCGGAGACGATGGCATCCCCTGCCCATCTCAGGCTCCCTTTATGCCTCTGAGCTTATACTGCAACCCTCGCAGTAGGGAGGAGTTGCAAACTATCATTTGTTTTTTGGGGGAAATCCGGTCTGGAATGTGCAACTGAAGACTCACTAACTTTACAAATGACACACAGTACTCGTCATTTATTGATAAGTGCTGATCCAGCTGCCCTTAAGGGATCGGGGACGACGACTATGGAAACTACAGTACCACGATAAAAAGCATGATGTCTTTGCCTTCACACGACAATCCCTACCCTAAGACTTCCTTGACATAAGTCAGAAGAGTAATCGGATATAGATATGGGACGGCGACACCCCCATCCCACTGACCCGCCCACGTGCTCTCCGAGGGACCTAATTAATTCGCTAGGAAAAGTAATGGTAAGGAAGATGAAGAAAGAGACAAGGCTCGGTCACACTTCCTTCCTTCCTGTCGCACGCTGATGACGTACAGCGGGGAGGCTTTCGAAGGTGGTGGCTTCTCCCAGCCCGCCCCATTCCCAGCCTTCTTCGATAAACCCATAGAGACCTAAACTTCGTCTCTCGTCTTCTTCCCACCCCAAACCCCGTCTCTCCTGCAATGATGCATCGCCGGGGGGTGGGAGCTGGGGCCATCGCCAAAAAGAAGTTGGCCGAGGTGAGCTGTCCTTTTTTTCCTCCTGTCTCGCCGGATGATCTTTTTCCATCCTTTCTCCCGCAATCCTAAACAGACAGGCAGGAGGGCTTCGCGTCGATCCAGGACAGATGCCGCCTGGCAGTCGCCTTCCTCTCTCAGCTACTCCTCTGCCTGTCATCCTTGGTGGGGGTGGAGTGGGACGAGGGTGTAAAATGGCTCTGGCACTTAACCTCAGAAAAAATAAAAAAGAGGGGAGGAAGCTTTGCCCCTTTTTAAAATCAGCCCTACAACCACGACCACCACCACTTGTTATTTACTCTGCCTCTTATAGGGCTCTGCTGTAACTTAATCTGCTTTTGCCTCTAGCCCCTGAGCGATGGATCCCGCAGTGTTTTGTTTTACCCCCTACCCGGAAATCATAGAAACGGAGACATTTTAAGTGTTGCCTAATTCACGCCCCTGCCAATCTCGGGAACGACGGCACACCCACTTTTTTCTGCACCCCACTGAGTGTCCCTACTCTAAAAGAAGAGTTAGGTACCTTTGTGCTGCCCAGAGGCTGCACTGTTTACTTTCCGAAGAGAACAGGACTGGGGGAGGGACCAGGCTGGAACTTCTGAGAAGGCTGGAAACCCAACATTTTTGGTGCCTTTAATGCTCCAGTATTTTCTGACACATCACTTGGAGAAAGTGCTGTGTACTCTCTTCACATCCAATTCCTGCATCAGGGCACAGTCAGAATTCTGAATGACAGCTCCGTCATTACTGTAAGCTGCCTTGGGCCCTTTTCCAAGGAGAAAGGCAGGGTAAAAATAAAATAAATAAATAAATAAACTCCCAAGCTGGGAAATTTGGGTGCTGTACTGCAAAAAAAGTGAAGTTTACAAGCTGTACCATCACCATTTTTATCTCTTATATTTCCATACTTAAGAAAAAATGTAATTGCTAAAATCAAAGCTGTGACCTACAGTATATATACATCTGGTTCCATAATGTTGTAATAGTTGCTTAGCATTTG
This sequence comes from Phrynocephalus versicolor, assembly GCA_023846285.1. Classification (NCBI taxonomy): domain Eukaryota; kingdom Metazoa; phylum Chordata; class Lepidosauria; order Squamata; family Agamidae; genus Phrynocephalus; species Phrynocephalus versicolor. The sequence goes on along the minus strand of JAHTLZ010000111.1, from coordinate 12,864,654 downwards.
CCTTCAAGTATTAAGAGCAGTGCACCTCGGTGTCATTATGATTATTTTAACCACCCAGTTAGGCGGGTGCACAGAAGTGGGAACACTGAGCGTAAGCTTCATCTATTCTTAGGGCCCATCCGCTGAGCAGGTTGTGGATTTAACATGTTGGACCATCCCAAATTTTTATTTATTTTTTATTTTTTTGCTCCTTGAGGCAGAACGCAGAATATTTTACATCTCCATTCAAGTCAAAGTAGAATATGCCAAAAGAAATTCCTTTTCTATAGGAGTTGGAAAATCATAGAAAGATCTCTCCCCACTTTTCTGTCAGCAAAAACATGACAGCAAACAGACTAAATCATTGATTGTGACAAATTTGTGCCTTTTTCGTGACATTCAAAAATCTGCTGCCTGAGGTGCTTACCTTATTCTTCCTACTGGGAGGTCCTGTCTTAGCAATGGGATCTGACCACATAGGAAGAGATGGAGGCCAAAGATATCTCTCTTTGTGTGGAAAGTGTATGTATATGCAAGGAAACACTCAAGTAGGGCAGGGTAGAAGGTGCATTGTGTGAGAGGGAGGGAGGAGGGAAGGATAGGTGGTCCACATTCATACTTGGGGGTGGGGAGTATGTTTGACCCTCTTACAGTTAATTGCAGCCATAAATGACTTAAAGTTAACATCAGTCAGCAAGGATGAGGGGTCTTGAGAAATATATTGTAAAAATCCCTCAGGAATCTTAAAACTGTTGTGACATGACAGGAAAGCACTATATATAAGAAAACATACATAGCTCTGCAAGGGTTTAGAATGCCACAATGTATGGGGAAGGCATAATCATGAGGTGGAGAGTTCCATAGTTTGGGAATTATAGGGGAATTTACTTGAGTCCCGAGTGCTTGCCAAACAAACCTCTTGTGGATATTGGTACTCTCGGGCTGTAAGTACCTTAGAAATATGACACATATATCTGGGAGGGGAACAATGGTTTTAATTTCAGGCTATGTCATTACATTAATAGTATCCAACTTTTGTTTTCTTTATAGGCCAAATATAAGGAGCGTGGAACAGTTTTAGCTGAAGACCAGTTGGCCCAGGTGAGAGGGGAGAAGAGTCCAGTCTTGCGCTTAAAAGAATGTCTTCAGAATATGTTGAAATATTAGGATGTGATCAGACAGAGTTCCCACAGGAAAATTGGGCAGTCAACAAACAAACAAACAAACAAATAAATAAATAAATAAACAAACAAATAAATAAATAAATAAATAAATAAAATTGACAATTGATACAGATACAGGTGACCTTCCTATGATAACTGGTCCCTATAGGTAATTGGATGGTGGTCAAATGAACCATGTGTTTGTTTGTTTTCTGAAATTAAAAATGAATGCACAGTTTATTTGGAAAAGTTACCCTTATTGGCTGTGGCTCTTGAAATCTCCCAGTTAGCAGGGCCAGCAGCTTTGTAGGCCAGGAGAAATGAAACCTGGAAAAGTTCATTTGGCATGCGCTGGACCAAAAAGGAAACATAAACATAATTGTTTTCTTCATAGAATTGACATCATATGATTGTCCCGTGTGAGCTGTTAGTCTTTATTGGTGTTAAAGCTATAGCTGAAAAGATTTGCTAATATTTTAAGCTAGTTCATTCTCACTGGTTTCTCCTTTATCTTCCCTCATTATTTTACAGATGTCCAAGCAACTGGACATGTTTAAAACTAATCTGGAAGAGTTTGCCAGTAAACACAAGCAAGAAATCCGTAAAAATCCCCAGTTCAGGGTCCAGTTCCAGGACATGTGTGCAACAATTGGTGTTGATCCACTAGCCTGTAAGTGCGGGGAAATATAGGGGTTGTTGTGGGGGATGGAATGGGACTAGAATTCCCAGCAGACTTTTTCAGTCTTCCTTCCCTCTTTGAAGTCTGTGTTGTGCACAATGACAGTGCAAACCAAAACAAGTTGAGGAGCTGTGTAGCCATCACAAAAACCAAATACAAAAGTGGAACAGGTGATACATTTAGGCTACAATGACAGCTCGTGGGCCTCCAGATGATGTTGGAGTATAACTCACATCAAATGTAGCCATCATCTTGCAAGCGCAATTTACTTTGTGATCAACAAGGAGAATGGGAAGAAGGCAAAGAAGAGACTAGGAAACCTGGAGCCAGAATGATAGCTATTATGCACCCAGGATCTGGCTGTCCAACTGTTTAATTTTGGTTTCAATATACATGGGGAAAAGGATAGAAGAAGGGGAGGAAACACCTGGATCCAAGTGCATGATGACCATATTATCTATCTATCTATCTATCTATCTATCTATCTATCTATCTATCTAT
>JAHTLZ010000111.1:12843981-12862322 GCA_023846285.1 Phrynocephalus versicolor | reverse complement strand
TCTATCTATCTATCTATCTATCTATCTATCTATCTATCTATCTATCTTTGAGTATTTTTATCCCACCTTTCTCCTTGGAAAAGAACAGGGGACCGAGAGGTATCGAACAGCATTAGAAGGCAACATTAAAGCTAAAAGAGAACGTAAGCAGTTAAGAAAAAGTATAAATTCCATGTAATCATATACAGTAGTAGACCATCTAAAAGTTGTGGGGGATGGGAACTAACAATTGATAACATAGTGTCAATGTAATCACACAAGGAGAGATATAAACACAAAGTGGTTATAAACACAACGTCTGTGCATCCATGTATAGTAGATTCATATGAAAGACACAATAGGTAGTCCCTCATTCAGGGAAAGCTTGCCTGAAGAGGAAGGTCTTTGCCTGCTTCTGGGAAGATAGCAGAGATGGGGCAGTCCTGGCCTCCAGTAGGAGGGAGTTCCAAAGTCTGGCAGCAGCAACAGAGAAGGCCCTTTCATGTGTTCTTTTGAGGCGCACCTGTGAAGGTGGCAGGATGGAGAGAAAGGCCTCTCCTGATGACCTTAACACCCAAGCCGGTTCATACTGCAAGATTTGATCTTGTAGGTACCTAGGACCCAGGTCGTATAGTGCTTTGTAGGTTAAGGTCAACACTTTTGAATTGTAGCTGATTGACAGCCAGTGGAGTGGTTTTGCTATTCCTTATATCAGGAAAGAAAGGCTGGAGGTAATATGTGCTTGGGATGTGCAGGTTTTGTGCCTCCCTGGGAGCAAATACCTATGGGCAGGTTTGCTCCCCACTAGCAACAAACAGTGTGTCTTCTAAATATTGGTGCCCTCAAAGCCACAAACAGCCTGCCCTAAGGCAACACTGCCTGTTGTTCTCCAAACGTCATTGGAGTCCAGCTCCCATCTGCACTGTTGCTGTAGAATAACGTGTGAGTTCTAGTTCAGGAACCACTAGAGAGGCACTAGGTCTTCCACCCAACCCCATCCTTGACACAGAGACAGACACCTGGCGCATCTTGTTAGCAAAGAAGAAATCACCCTGGAGCAGTCTTTCGACTGTAGCTGCAGAAGTTACTAATCTGTAGATTATTTTGTGCCAACCTGCCAGTAGGTTATTATTATGAGTTTTTATGCTGAAGGATTCTTCTTCTCCCATGGTCTGCGAGGAAATGCAGGATGCCAGCTGTTCAACAGGGTGTGATCTTTTTTTGAAATGTTTTCTACTTTATGTGCCTGCATGGAATTTCTCATTAGCTGTGACTACTTGGCCATAGTCAAATACAAGGCGGCCGAGGATTTCTTATCCTCAAAATCACAGGCAGCACAGGGGGCGGAAAAGGGCTGGAGAGTGAAGTTTTGGTGTATGACGAACGCAAGTCCATCACAATCTGTCCTTTGGATTTGGACGCTTGTGGAACATGAGTTGTGTCAAAAAGCAAGCTGTAACAAGAACTTTCACAATGAACTATCTAACAGTTGCTAATATTGTATCGAAACCTGCTTCTCACTTTTTCTTCTTCAGCTGGCAAAGGATTTTGGTCTGAAATGCTGGGCGTTGGAGATTTTTACTATGAGTTAGGCGTGCAGATCATTGAAGTTTGCCTGGCTCTGAAGCACAGAAATGGAGGTGAGGTCACCATCTTCTACATCATTGCTCTGGATTGTATGTCTATGATGTGGTGTGTTCTACTGCTCTCCTTAGTGCCTGCACAGGAACCTTCCCAAGTGCCCTAGAGGACACTAACTACATTCAGTCAAACTTAATTATAATTCTAGGTTGGGGTTGTGGGACAGGCCAGTGAGCTCATCCTTGTGTTCCCTGCCCATTTATGGTTTAATGATGCCTAAACAGATGTTGAATTGTACCATTGAAGTCAGTGGGATTTACATCATAATTGACTTGTCCCATTGACTTCATTGGATCACTAGACAACTGAATGCCATGTGTTGTTCATTCCTGTTAATCCAGAATGCTGGATTTAAACTATAAAGTCCTAAATTTCTTGAGTCCCAGCTATCTCAAGGACTGTGTCTCCCTTGATGAGCTGGGCCCCAGAGGAGGCCTTTCTCTCAGTCCCACCAACTTCATGGGTGCATTTGTTGGGGGCATAGGAGAGGGCCTTCTCTGTTGTTTCGCCCCGACTCAGTTACTCCCTCCCACCAGAGACAGGATGGCCACCTCTTTGCTGTCCTTCTGCAGGCAGACAAAACCTTTTTTCTTCAAGCAGTCTTTCCTTGATTGACTCTCTGTCAAAGAGAGGTTTTTAAATGGATTGTTTTTCCTTGTCACTTTGAATGCTTTGTGTGGATTTTCTTGACTGTTTTAGTGGGGGTAATCGTTTGGTTTTGGTTCTTTTTAAATATTTGTATACTTACTGTTTTTAACCTTTAAATGTTATATTTTACTTGGTGTAAGCCACCTTGAGTTCTTTCAAAAAGAAAAAGGCAGGATGAACATATATTTTGCCCCCCCTCCGCCCAGTATCAATGTTTGCTGAACAATTGAACCCAGCACTGTTCAGTAGGACGTATTCCACAGGTAAATGTCTGATGGTACAATTCTATACATGTACACTCTGAAAGAAGACCCACTGAGTTCAGTGCCCTTGTACCCATGGGCACATGTGTATAAGCAGGGGGAGAGAACTTGTGCTCAGCCAGGTGTGGTTGGACTACAGCTTCCATCTGCATGCTTAGAATTCTGGGAGTTGTGGTCCAAAACATCTGGAGTGCCGAAGGTTTGCCACCACTGGTCTAGCATATAAGATTTGCAACTTCAGTCTCTTGATTCATTGGGTAGTTCTCAGACTTCTCATTATCTATGGCTCATCTCTAATATAGTTTCTCTTCCCTCATTTCCACCAGGTTTAATCACACTGGAGGAACTCCACCAGCAGGTGCTCAAAGGAAGAGGGAAATTTGCTCAGGATGTCAGCCAGTAAGTACCATGATCAAGACCACATGGGCTTTGGAAGAAGTACCATCTCTTTATGAATGAATTATGTGGCCTAGGTTACTGTGGCTGCAGAATTGTCATTGGCTGGGCGTAGGGCAGAAGCAGTTCAGGGTGACAGAACATGGGGCTGAATGTGGTGATCTCTTTGTGAATCCAGGGTACCTCAGGATGGTGGGGTGGGTCCTATCCAGGGGCTGCTGGTTTACAATCCCTATCTCGTGGAATCACAAGTACTGCCACTCTCCTGTTACAGGGAAGTGCCTGGGTATGTGTTTAGCATCATGTCTGTAAGACTTAAATGTAATTTTTATTGTTTGACTTAGCTTATTCTGCTTCTGCTAGCCATACAAAGGGCAGTGATTTGAGACCTGAAATCCATCCCAAGCCACTAATAAATAAATTCAGCCACCTTTTGAGATTTCTGCAGATGTCACATACACAGGCTTCTGCACACGGCAAGCAATACCATGAGGCAGAGTAAGGAAGGGGCTTCCAGGGGCAGATGGTGGGAAATAGTAGTGGCACGCCTGCCCAACTACTCCCTGTTGTGTCTCTCAGAGCTTGCTGCTCTGAGAGAAGACATTATTTTTTTGCTAGTGTTGAAGTAAAAATCATTGATCAGTGTAGTTAGCTTTTCCACCCTAGAATACAGGGGGAAAGGGGACTACCTTGTGCATTTCCTCGGGCAGCAAAATCTCTTCGACCAGCTCTTTCCAACCCTATTTACACATCCATAAAGATTAGAAGCATGCATTCATGTTGTCTTTGTATCCTTGCATCTTAAAGGAAGCTATAGCGCTCAGAAAGAGCCACTCATCTGCTTTGTTCTGCAGCTGTTCTTTGTTTCCAGGCAATGGTCCCACTCAAGGGCCATCCTACGCATATCTACCTCACCCCCCAGGCCTGGCCTTAGCTTTTCTCTTTTTCCCTTGACTTCTCAGGGATGACCTCATCCGAGCAATTAAGAAGTTAAAAGTTTTAGGAAATGGTTTTGGGATTCTCCCTGTTGGTGGGACTTACCTGATCCAGTCTGTGCCTGCTGAACTGAACATGGACCACACCGTTGTGATACAGCTCGCTGAGGTAACTTTTTTTTTTCCTGAGGCGGCAAGCCCAGCATGAATGTGGACTGTCTCTTATGACCTTTGCTCTCCTTAGGAAATGTAATTAACTAACTTATTCCATTTCAGAAAAAGGGGTTTGTGACCATCAGTGAAATCAAGTCAAGTTTAAAGTGGGAAGCGGAACGAGCTAAACAGGTTTTGGTAAGTAGAAGAATCCAGATGAATCCAGATTGGGCAGTCTGGAAGCACCTATGTAACAATATAACTATGCAGACCGAAATATCATTGAATTTCTGCTATTTATTTTCTTCCAATTTGAAAACCTTTTGCCATTCCAAAGTTGTTTAAAACTAAAATGTCATTTCTTTGTGAAGAATTTTTGCTCCATTGTATGTAAACTTGTTAGTGGCTTTGGGGTGAATGCTGTAATGATGGACAATTGATTTGTGATGGGAACTTCCACAAATCAAAAGTTAATCCATGGAGAAGAGCTTCCTAAGATGGCCGCTGTGCATGGACATGTTGTTATGGTACCTGTTCTAGAGACATGCCACTTGTCTCATGTATCCAGCTAATGGCGTATTCATATAGCAATAATCCAGAGCTTTGGGAAACTACTTTTTTTTTTAAAGTACAAATTTCAGAAGCTTCCCAGTCAGCACGTTCAGTGGCCAAATTGGCAAAAAGATACCAGGACTTACAGTCTAAAAGAGTTACTTTTTCAAGTTTGCTTGGCCTTTATAGGTTACCTCATTTCAAAAACCTCAGCTTTTATTTCCTTGGTGGCAGGGTAGGTACAAATCAATGTTTTTGTTTTTTTTAAAGATTGATTTAAAACCATGATTTAAAACACATTTTACATTTTAAAACATTGATTATTTTAAAATTTAAACTGTCAAAAATCAATTTTTAAGAAAGGTTAAATTGATTTAAATCAAATCCATCCTGCATGGTGGTAAATATCACTAAAAGCTGCTGGTGATGGGAGAATCATTTTATGAGCTTATCAATTTGGGTCAGGAAAAAAAAACAGACAGGCAGCTCTTGTTTCTGCTAATTGTTTTTGTGGCCTTTTATAGGATCATTTGTTGAAAGAGGGTATGGCGTGGCTTGACACCCAGGCTCCAGCGGAACCCCAGTACTGGCTTCCAGCCCTCTTCACAGAGCTTTACTCTCAGGAAATCACACCAGAAGAAGCAAAGGAAGCCTTACCTTGACAACCAAAAAATGGGAGACCCAGCACTCTGAAAATCTTCCCTTAAGCAGAATGGCACAATGGCTGGTTGTTAATGAGACGAAATCGAATGGTTATCAACGGACTTTGCATTTTTGTTACTGTCTTTATCAAAATGTGTCTGCGTAACCAAAACTCACTGGGTTCATATGAAATGGGAGGTGTCTGCCTGTTGGAGATTTTGTTATAAGGTTTCTCATTCTCCTAAGGGTGGGTGATACCCCTAGAAAGTTATGGAGGCGGAAGTGACTTGGATGAGGCTCAGGCAAGTGAGGTACTGCTATTTCTTTCCCATTTGTGAGTTCCACAACTAGGGATTTTAGGACAGATTTGGTTCAATGTATATTGGGCCCCTTCAGCAGTACTGCTTGTACTTTTACCTCATGACAAGGGAAAATTTCGAATCCTGTGAAGACTGGTCTTGATTTGTATAGGCAGTGCTTGGTGCAAGCACAGAATTTCAGGGCAGGGTGCCACTAGTTGACCAGTTCTGTCTTTATAACTGAAAGGAGAAAGATCATGTGTGCCTCCACAAACTGAAATCAGGGTGTTTGCTTTTATTCATGTCGAGCTTGGGAAGTGTCAGGGTTTTTTTTAACTACAGCTCCCAAAATCCCCAGCCAAACTGTCCAGTGGCCACGAAGGCTGGAGGACTATGAAAGTTGTAGTCCAGAAAGTAACTTTCCCAGGCTGTTTTAGCTTATGAGTGTGGATAACTACTTGCCTTTCTCTGGAAGAACTTTCATCTGCTTCTCTACAGCCTTCTTATTGTGCCCAGGAAATCGTAATGTTTATTTTTGTACATGGCCTTCTCATTTATTTCCACAAGATCCCAGCAGAGATTGTTCTAAGAATCAGGCAGGAAAACAAGGTTCATATGCAGATGTGTTCATTTGGGACGAAGAATGCAGGTTGGGTGTGGGTGGGAGAAGCCATTCCCATAGCTGGCTTTGCCAACTCGGCTGTGAGTGAAGAGGAATCAGCTCCATTTATCTCATCTGGACCGTTTTAGAGCAGGAAATCCAGGCAGTGTTTAGTGGTCAATAGTTGCCTGTATCTGTGTGCTGTATGTAGGTTGAGCTAATCTTGATATCAGGATAGATGCTTCAAAGGGTAGTTTGGGGGCGTTATTAGAGCTACAGGTCAGCTGCTCTGACCTATCAGTTGTTTGACTGTAGTGCCCACGATTCCTCATCATGGTCTATGTTTTCTAGGGCTGATGGGATTTGCTATCCAGAAATATCTGGAGGGTCATAATTTCCAATTCTGCGTGAAGGCAGGCAGACTGCTAAGAGTTTGCTCTCGAAGCACAGTAGCCTCTGTGATGGGTTCTTGTGCATAATTCCCATCAGAAAGGACTGAGTCAGGACGGAGCACTGGCATTACAATGACTTCCCATAAGAAACCCCTGCCTCTGGGCAGGCATGTGTCTATGTCTCTTACCAGACTTTTATCTGATAAGGCACCTAATTGTCTTACATCAGCCAAGAGATGCCATGAGGAGGGCCATTGGCTTGTCTGGGACACCTTTGGGTTTCCAAGGATAATGCGGGTGCAAGTTAGCCTTGGATATAGGAGGACTGCCTGAGCATTTGGGCCCTTGATTTTGGCAAGCTGGTGGGGGGGCGTAACCAGGACTTGGTGGTATTCCCGCAATTCCTCACCAGTGCCTATAATGAGTTGGGTTGATGGGAGCTGAAGTCCATCATCAGAAAGATCAATATTGCCCATCCCTGTGGCAAATTTATGCAAGAAATTAGCTATTCAAGGATGAATGGGTAAGACAGTCCTTTCTCAATAATGTACAGTGGTACCTTGTATAAAGGAATTAATTTGTTCCAAATGAAATTATGTTAAGCAAATTTTCCTTTATACAAATTATCATAGGAATGCATTGAAAATGGAGTAATCCCATTTTTATGTTGTACGGATTCTCCCCATAGGCGATTATGTTAAGCAAATTTCCCCTATCTCCAGATTTTTTATGTTGTACAAATGTTATGTTATACAAGCTGTTTGTTATACAAGGGTCCACTGTATATCATGTTTGCAGGGGCAAGCTGGTGCTCCCAGGATATCGAGAACAACTCCCATAAGCCACCATAGCCAGTTACAGGAGATGTAGTGAGGGCAGCACGTTGCATACCAAATGATGCCAAGTCTCAAGCATGGTTTGGAACACCTGCTAAGTTGCAAAGTTAGCTGGGGCTTTGGTCAGCCAAAAACTTTGCAGGTAGATATAAGCCATCTGCCTTTCCTGCGGGAGCTCTTTCAATCTCTGTAGTACATATTCTAAAAATGAGCAAGTAGAACATTGAAACACATTGGAGTCCTGCCAAAACAAACTTTATTGCACAAAAAAACCCCTTTATGTACAATTGTATATAAACAAGGTTTCTCTATTTAAAGACCCTTGTGCATTTCTTTTTGTTTGTTTTTATTTAAGCTTGTCAGGCCTAAAATTCTGTCACTAAGCATTTGTCTAGATCAGTCATCTAGGATTGTCACTTTTTGAAATGGAAACATTCAGAAAACAGATGACGATGGGTAGCTAGAAAACCATATTTTTTGTTGTTTTGTTTTTCCTTACATCCACATGCGAGCTGTGTGAAAAATAGACAACCACATAAGGCATTTTCATGTTCTGTTGTGGTTTGTTTTTTAAAAAATAAAGTATAATGGGTTTGACAGCCAACATGCATCGGGAATTAAGCTCTCCAAAATGACCAGGGAGCAATTTGTAGCCCTGGTGACTATAAGATTTGGGCTGGGAGTGGGGGCAAATTTATAAAATTGGCACAGTTGAGAGAATATAAGGCAGTGGTTCCCAACCTGTGGGTCCCCAGATGCTTCTGGACTGCAACTCCCAGAAGCCTCCACCACTTGCTGTGCTGGAAGGAATTTCTGGGAGTTGCAGTCCAGGAACATCTGGGGACTCACAGGTTGAGAACCACTGATATAAGGCCTACCTAGCCCACTGATTTCAGCGGGACTTCAAAAATAACTGTGCACTCACGTCCCTTTGATTTCAAGAGCTAGGAGGGGGGATAAGGACACCTGCCTTTTGCAGAGCTGAACCCCAGGAAATTAAAACGACCATGATCGGATTAGTTCTGTCTTGTCAGTGGTTCTTCCATGAGGCATCCAAATGCAACTGTGCATTAGAAAGCTTTTTTAAAATTTGCTTTCACCTGCTACCCATGAGTCCCCCCCCCCCCCGCAATTTTATGGTCTTGATAGTGACCAGGAGTGAAAAAAAGGGGGGCAATTCCATTCCACTCCCAAAATTGGGGAAACAAAATTTAATTTTGCTAATAGGAAAGCTCCACACATTTTTAAAGCAGCAGCGGTATTCCTCCGTGCACCAAAGAGATGCAAGAACAGCTGGAAGATGGGATGCCTGCAGATGAGAACGGTGCACGCTAGCATCTACTACGGGCTTTCAGGGAAAGGAAGGAGGAGCGGGCAATATGAATGACTTATGCCCAACTTGCCCAAAAACTATGTATATGTTTGCAAAACATTTGCTGCACCCCCAAGACTTTTGGGCCAGAGAATGCATTTAGAGGACACAAATGTTCTTCCAGTTTTTAGATGGCTTAAAGCAGTTTCTAGATGAAGAAAAAAGAGCACTCACAAGGCTTCCGGACATTTCCTACAAAGAAACAACTAAACTTAAAAAAAAAAGCCTTACCAGTTAGGAGGTAAATTACATCGCAATTAAATTCTCTCAAGGTATGTCCTTCAGGCTGCAGCCTTCGCCCTTTCTCGTTGTTTCAACAGAATGATCAGAGAGAAAGGATTTATGACAGATTTGACAAAAAGGGGTACGCATGTGCAAGATCAGATGCCCTTTCAGCAAAGGATTTGCCCCAAGGAGATCAAGTTCTTCTGCCAAGCATTTCAACAGTTCTTTTTCACTGTTAATGTGTTTCCTTTTGACATCACCCAATAATCAGAGGCTCCAGTTCCTTTCACAGCAAAGCCTGCCACTGCATCAAAGCTTCAGAGAAGACCACCAGGTGTATTTCTTTCTTGCTGTGATTATCTATATTGGCTCTCTTTTCCTTCGAAGACCACAAAATGGCTTGCCTTCGGCCGCTCTCTTTTCCTGGATGTAGCGCTAAGCCGTCCTCTCAGCAAACCACATCCAGCTTGTAAGAACAGTGCCTGGTATCCAGAACGGCTGAAAATAATGTTTAACGTGAAGCAAGGTAACACGGACTGGTTAGTTGCTCAATTAAAGTTGAAACATCTCAAATTCAGGATCTGGTCTGTTTTTCCGTTTTTCTCATTCATTTATCGACTGAATTCCAGTGCATGTGTGTGTGACAGAGAGGGCAACAGAACTCAGGAATTGGATAAAGCTTTGAAAATTTTATAAAAAATGCAATCACCGTAAAGCCGTTCTAGCAGAAGCTCCTCTTTGGTCTGTCTAGGACAGGCATCACCAATCCGATGGGGAAGCTACAATGAAACCACTATTTAGGTGGGGGTGGGGAGAAGAAGAAGAAAGTGGGGCTTCCATTATATACACTGTTAAAAGTGCTTTAACAGACTTAATGGCGCAGAGCCCATCATGGCATGGAGGCAAGCTGGAAGGGGGATGCTGACACCAGGCAGTAGGTTTTGAAATGGAGGCAATGGAACAAAACGCCATGCTTGAGCTCATGCTCTTTTAGAACTGAGAGCTTGGGGGGGGGGTAGAGAAACCCATCCATCACAGGTTCTTCCTGAATGCCTTGATGCCATAGGCTCGCAAGGCCTCCCCAGTGAAGGAGAGGACCATTTCCGCGATGCAGCTGCGTGACAAGCCCAGTTCGGTTTTCAGCCTCAAATCCGCTTTTCGTATTTAAACAGGAGGTACCAGAGCCCCGAAGGAGGCAAGCAAGGGATGCTTCTCCACTTGTGTTCTATCCACTCTGGAACCAGGCAGGTTCCCGGGTCAGGGATCCTTCGCAGCACCTGGAGTCAGAAGATCCCACACCCTACACGTTGGGCTCCCCAAGCAATCCGGAGGGGAGGCTCCTTAGGCCTTAATGCTGCCTTGAGTGTCTGTCTCTGTTTCAGAGGAGCTGCTGTCCGAGTCTATGTCTGGGTTCTCCTGTTGGTGTTTCTCTTGCACCTTCAGCCGGATTCCTTGCAAACGCACTAGGAGGGATTGGTAGTCAAAGTGTCCTCTCTTCTCTCCAAAGGGATCCTGGGAGCAAAAAGAGACGAATAAAACCAGGTGCGGCCCAAACAGAGATCTCCAGCTAGCTGCATTTTTGCCAAGCATCAAGGGACAGCAGCAACAACGACAAAATAACCCTGCCCCATTACACTGCAAAACTGAAAAACTATAGCATAACTAGAAGTGGATTTGTCACAGGGGAGCATGGTAAGCATCATTCAGTTCTGGAAATTAAAAGATTGTGGGCTCACCCTCCCCCCCCATTTTAAGTGTACAGTATGCCTTTTTGTCTTCGGAGTTCTAGTAAAAAAATCAAGTAAATCTCACAAACATGAATTCAGCTCAAAACTAGAATAAAGAACACAAATCAAGACTCGAGGGCTACTGTGGAGCCATGTGAGAAAACAGGATGACAAATTCCTTCTTCTCTTAAAACTCGGGTTTGTGAAATACTAGTCATGTTGGCTGGAAATACCAGGAGCAACAGTCCAACATTGCTGGAGGTTCTAGGTTGAGTAAGGCTACTTTGACTGATAAATCATGCTGGGAAAGGTCAAAGGAAGCAGGAAAAGAGGAAGCCCAAATGTGAAATGGATTGAGTCCCTAAAGGAAGCCACAGGCTTGAGTTTGTAGGAGCTGAGCAGGACTGTTGAGGACAGGGCACTTTGAAGGTCTCTCATTCATAGGGTTGGCCATAAGTCAAATATGACTTACTGGCACATAAGAACAACTAAAAAAAACATGAATGCCACTAAATACAATAACTCTGGTAACATGTTTCACATGAGTAGAGATGTATGTAGCTGAGGAGAGCAGAGTTCCATAACCGACTGCTCAGTATCCATGCAAAACCATAATACCAAGGGTCCTGTGAAATAGATCTCAAAAGCAAATACAGTGTTACCTCAATTAACGAATGCCCCGTTTAACAAAAACAAATTTATGGGAATAGGGATGTTTCAATGTAAGAAAATTTTCAATGGGATGCCCTGGTTTATGTTTTTCTATTATGCATTTTGTTTCCCATGCATTCCTATGGGAAATTTCCAGGGACAGGGATGTTTTGATTTAAGAACATTTTCAATGGAATGCCCTGGTTTACATTTTTTCCATTCCACATTTTGTTTCCCATACACTCCTAAGGGAAATTTCTGGGAATAGGTTGTAGGAGTCGACCTATCCCAGCAAAAATTTTGAGTTTAAGAAAATGTTCACAATACGAAGAAACAGCTCACAGAACAAATTAATTTCATAAACCGAGGTACCACTGTAATATGCTTGCAAGATAGATTCAGCTGTATGCACTCCTATAAGCCCCAATTGAGCTAATTCAAAGAAGCACTAGATTTGATCATATCTGTTCTTAGATTATGTCACTCCAGTCCAACCTGAAGGCACTTCCAAATTATTTTTTATAGTCCACATTGATGGGAACATACATGCATATAATCTAGACATACCCATCCTCACTTTCAGGCACATGGAACAGCAGCACGCCCAAAAGGTTGACCTAAACCCTTTTAACACACCTTGTTAAATGTTGTGTTGGCAGGGACTTGACAAACATTGTTTTGAAATGTTCGTTTATATGAAAGGCCTCCCGCACCCAACTTGAAATTGTAGGCTGTGTTCCCTTACCGGATGATCTGTTCCAACTAGAGATGGGCGTTTCATTTTGGAAGGGGACTGGTTCCAAAACGAAACATGCCAGCACAACTGGCACTCGGAACGCAGCCCCACCGTCCAGAACAAAATCAACCACTATCTTACCTCGCTTTATGTCACGGTGGGCAAAAATCCAACCAGGAAGCAGCCTTGGATGCATCATCTCTCTCTCTCTCTGCCTGGCCATGGCCAATCAGGACAGGGAGACGGAATGATGTATATCTTTGCACAGCTCCTGATTGGCCAGCATCAGGGAAAGATGACGCATCGGAGGCTGCTTCCTGGTTGAATTTTTGCCCAGTAAGGGCAAAGGGTAAAGCAAGGTAAGACAGTGGTTCATTTTGTTCTGGAGGGTGGGATTGCGTTCTGAGAGCCCATCTCTAGTTCCAACAGACAAGATAGATCTAAGTCTTTTAAATCTCACCAATTCTCACAGCAATTTAATATCAAAACTTGGAAAACTTTTTTTAAACTCAGTCTCCGAGCTGTAGTTCCCCCCAAAACAAACAAACAAAAAACCCACCAACTTTTCCAAACTCTGCTTCCAGCTCATATTAATATACTTGAAGTTAGTTTCTGGTGCTGCAAACCAGGGTGGTTTTCATTTAAAGCAGGCATGTTCAAATTCAGGGGGCCAAATGTGGCCTGCAACCTTTTCTCCCCGCTGGCTCAGCCTGTCACGCATCCCCACCAGCTGGCCTCTCCCCATATTGGATGGAGACATCAGCTTACAGTTTTATGGTTTGCCTGCCCTACCTGCCTCTGTCTGTCCCCCCAGCCACCTGCCCAGCCTACCCGCCCCCCGGCTCCATTGCTGCAGCATCCTCCCCGCCTCCTTGCATGTCCTGGAGGCTTGCGCAAAGTTAGCCCGGGGCCCACGTGCAGCTAAATGTACAGGGTCCCACACATTTTCACACCAAATCTGGCCCTTTTTGCAAAAAGTTTGGACACCCCTGATTTAAAGCAATTTTTTTTTAAAAAAATCAGAATTATATCCACCCTGCTGCAAACAGACTAGACGTTGGCTATTAACTCTTAATTTGCCTTAGGACCTCCCCAGGCTTTCATATTCCTCTTTAGAAAGCCTGAGGCCAAGCAAATAATAAGCCCACCTTTCAAGTAAGTAAGACATGTCCCCACGGTGTTTCGTTTTCTTTTAAAATAAGCGTGCATGCACACAGTGGTAATTCTCATCCTTACCTGCATTGTTTGTCCTTGGAGATGCAGCCTCTCTTTGCACACCCCCTCGTAAAAATCGTAATATTCCATGAAGGACTTCTCCATAACTCCGCTAGTGAACAAACCCAACAAAGCATCAGGCCGTGAAGCAAGAATTTAAGTGGTCTAACCAAAAGGAAAACACCTTACTGAAGAGCAAACTTTGAAAATTATGTTTTCCAAAACACACGATATGCCTTGCTGTTTTTTGTTTTATTTTGTTTACCAAATCAACTGCTCTAGTATTCCTAACAGAAACTTTGCAAGGGCAAGCCAGCTTTTCTTGTATGGTTTTTATATGCAGGTCAATAGCCATGCACTGGGTTACACTGAGTGAACAAGAGTGAAAAAGCACTGGATTACAAGAGTGAACATCATTTCATTACATCATGATCAACTTCCTACAAAACGGATCTCCCAGCAATTTTTTTCTGGCCATCTTTACACAAGATGCCAAAACTCAAATTCTGAAGGTCCTGGTCTGCTGTTCACAAGCAAGCATGCTGGTACACCCTGACCTATTTTTTCATTTGGCTCTTTGTATCTTGCAGAATGACTACAGTAATGGCTAATTCATCAGGGGGAAAAAAACCAACTAGATTCTGACATCAAGATCCGAAATAGATTTACAGTTCCTGTATGCGTCGGCCATCTGGTCTGGGGGGAGGAAGCAATTGCAGCACGAGCATAATCATGCATCCTCAGGAAAAAAAAGATCAATAAACTGTGATGCGTCAAAATACGGGATCTTCATTTTGTGCATTATTGAGAAAATGTACAAATACCATCACATCTGGCAGTATTCATATCATTTCAAATTCTTTAAATGACAGCAACAAATTCACTTTGCCTATGAACTACCTTCAACCAGCCCTCAAAGTCTGTGTGTGCATCATCTGCTCCTTTTTTCTGCAAGATGAATGGTGTGTGTCACCATTTATCAGGTCCAAAAAACCCATCCATCAACTCTATCTATCTATCTATCTATCTATCTATCTATCTATCTATCTATCTATCTATCTATCTATCTATCTATCTATCTATCTATCTATCTATCTATCTATCTATCTATCTATCTATCTATTTGTCAACTCCCTAATCTTGCTTACTTTATGTGTATGTTTTAGGGCACAAAACGAAATAGCATTTCATTTCATTCCGTTTTGCTCCCCCCCCCCGCCGGTGGGGGGGGGGATGATAAGTAATATTTTTTTTAAAAAAGTTGTTACTTACAAAATGAAATGAATCCCCCACAGCACCAGCACTCTAGCTGGTGCCTGGGGAATTCAAAAGCCTCCTCGCCACCACCTCCCAGCTGATTTTGATAGCTTGCAGTAAAATCACTGCCTGACTGCTCTTCTCCCCTGGCACCATTGAGTAAACTCCCTAATAACATAGAGTAGACTCCCTGATTGCCTCCATGCTCCTAGCACACTTTGCCAATTAACTACCCCTAGCCCGTTTAGAGTTTCATAGCCAAGTCCCCTTAACCCTAAATCTTTCCAGATTTCAGGGGTTCCCTGAATCACTTTGGGAAGGTACCCCTGCTACTTTGGAGCCTCAAAGTAAGTAAATTTTGATTGCATATTTTTAAGTGCAAATTTTTAAAATATGTGGCTTGGTTTCTTTTCAAATCCAATTAGAAAAAAGGTTCCTAGGGGCATCCCCTTTAGAGCTTAATAACTCACCCCCTTACTCCCAAACCCTCCAAATCTGGAGGGCTCAGAGAGTCCAAGGGAGCTACCAAAAATCTGTTGCCCCCTGGACCCTGGGGAGCCTATTTTAGATAGTAACATAACACTTCATTTTAATGGGGGGGGGAGAGACCGTTTTGTAACTATCCAAAATGAAACGGGGCCTCTCATTTCATTAGCTTATAAAACAATTCGTAGACTAATGAAACAACAAAACAGCATTTCGCTTTTGTTAGGATGCCCATCCCTAGTATGTTTTCTTATTCTAAGGTGCTTGGGGGGCATCTTAGCTGGAAAATGGGGTATAAAGGTAATATAATGGAGGCATTTCTACAGCTACCAGGACAATGAGAATGATATTCATACAATAATATCCTCATTTTACAGATGGGGAGAAGGGAAACAAAATAAATAGCAGGGCTAAATATTCCCATTTTCGCCATAATGGAGAAGTTTTGAATGTTGGCCTTCCCGTCCCATGGCTTCAGTGCCTCAGACTCGATCCAAGATCTCTCCAGTATCTGTGCCTTGTAGATACGAACAAGATCTCTCTGGTGAAAGCAGAGACCATGTAAAGGGGTGCAGTGGATCCCAACAAAGCTCCATGTCTCTGATGGCTCTGTCAAACTCCATCCCCATCTTGACTGGAAAATTCCAAAATCTCAGCAGGGGAGGACACTAACACCACCCATCATCCCCCACCAGCATGGCCTATGCATTTGCGGGGCTGATGGCTTCTTTATCTATCACCCTGGCCCCAGAAGCCTGAAACCCAGACCCTTTGCTACTGCAGCTTCCAACACATACCGTAAAGGTTCCGGGCAGGGACACTTTCCTTCCAGCATGTCACACACAGCAACACGGATCGTCTCGTGCCGAATGCATTCGTTGTAATTCTTACTGTCTCCAGGATGCCTTTCCTACAAGAGATCGGTGAGCAAACTTTTTCAAGAGCTTCAAGGTATAAAGAAAGCCACAAACTTGGGACACATCACTTGGGGAGGGGAAAAGGGGGAAGGCTCAAATGCTTCTAAATATTTATCATCAATTGAAAACAGCTTCAGTTCATCACTGATAAGGGGGTGGGCTTTTAAATTGTACATTAAAATGCAGCTGTATCTGAAGAGGGACAGAAGATCCGAGATGTTTCCCCAGAAGTGGGATTTTTTCCTCTCCAGTAGAAATGAAATTGAGAAGTCCTGGTCTACAAAGTCAAGTGGCTTTGCTTCTCCCTTCCCTTGTCGGGAGAGGGGAGAAGGGTGCATTCCTTCCTCCAAGCTATGGTGGAGTCCTCTTCGGTACAACAAAAGGATCCGTCCTGTGGACTCCCCTCTTACCCCTTTTGCCTGCTGTCCTGTTGAAGTGGATAAACAGCTGCCAAAGCTAGGAAAGCACTTCCAAGAGGCTGCACTCCAAATGTGCATTTCTCTCGAGTACCCTCAATTTGAGGTGCTCTGGACAGGTGGGGCCAACCAAATTCCCCTCTTCCCCATTGCTGAAAGCATATTAAACACTGCGCACAGCTTCCCAGCACCCCGGGGATGGGGTGGGGAGAAGCGGTGCACAATACCTCCATGGAGGCAAGCCCTGGGCTCCAGCTGACTGGCGCTGGGGTGGGGGAGTAAAATCATTTGGAGTCTGGGGCTTGGGGAAGGTGGGGGGAAAGGTTTAAAAAACCCTGGCTTTTAAAACCTCCCCCCCACAAGCCCTTTCGGGGTCCTGCGGTCCCGCGATATGTTGGGACCGCAGTATATGAACCGCAAAAGGGCGGGGGAAACCACTGTATAGTCTTATACATGGGAAAAATGCTGTCACTTGTTCCTTCCCGCATGTTTTGTAGGAACCAGGTGTATCAACTACTTCACTATCCGATTGCAAACAGCTCCATGGGCTGCATCAGTCAAATCACCTTGGGTGCCCTTAATGGGAGAAAGGTGGTCTATAAATAAAAGTAGTAATAAACAGCATTCACTCTAAATTTTTTTCATGTTGCAAAGAAGCCTTGACTGTCTGTGTGCAGGAGGTCGGGTTTTGGTGGATACCAGGAAGTAATTGGACACCGGCTACCACTGAGCATTGTCGCTGAAGCTCTGCGCACACATCCAAGCCCGCAGCTTATTAGGGAACATTGCTAATGATAATCCAGCAGTCAAGTTACATACCTGCTCAAAGCCAGGTTCATTGTGATACGGATTCTCAGTCATTAGAGACTGTATGGAGATAAGGACTGAAGAAATGCTTTGGGCAGGACTCCAAGCTGGACCAGTCCAGGTGCTGCAGGACAGCAAGAAGCCAGTGTTTATTTCCACATATAAAAACAAAAATGCGATTCTAGACCATGGGATGAACCAGCTGCAGAAATCAATAAAGTTTTACGTCAATGGTAACATTCCATAATCCCAGTTGCCTCTTAATTTAATTGATATTCTCCTCTCGTAGAAAGGAACGCATTTGAAGACATGTCAACAGGAAAAGTCATGAGGTTTATAAGCAAGCGCATGCCAGGGCTATAAAGGCAGAGGTTTCTAGCAGCTGTAATGATTTTGAACTCAGGCTCATGTTTTCAGAGTCATCTGCATTTGGAACCTTTCTTCTGCTGAGATCTGCATTGTTTGGTGTTAACCTCCAGCTGGCAGTGGGCAGGGCCACTATGTGTCTGTACTTGCAACCTCATGCAAGCGTCACACCCGTGAAGTAAGCAGACAATTCAACAGAGCCACAGAAATTCCAATTTTGGCTCTCATGGCTACAAAAGCACACTATAACTCTGAAATCACTTCTGGAATTGCAGGAGCAAGTCTGTGAGTGAAAGAACTATTTATACTTAGGGCTATGGGAGAGAGATTGGCTTTGAATCCGGCTTCAAGATGTAGACAGTTAGAATTTAGGACCTAGCTAGCCTAGGCATTGAAATTTTCATAGTATTAAGCTAGTAAGACTATTATTTTCAGGTAATATTATATGATTGCATCTGATAAGCATTTATATATATACATATTTTATTTTTATAAGTTTTTTTCATTTTTGTAACTTAGAATAGCGAATAAAGTGATTTCATTGAATTGATGCTCTCAGATCATTTTTTTTGTCTTTAAAAGAACCAACAGGGACTCAGGAAATTCTTGGCCAGAAATGGGTTCCATTACATGCAAGAGCACTCAGAGGGCTCCACAAACCTATCCTCATTTCAACTTCTTTTGGCACCAGAACATTACTGTGCAATACATTTTTCTTTTCTTTTCCAGAACACATAAATACTACCCTGCTCCTAGTTTTTGGTTGTTGACCGTAAATAAATTTATTATTATTATTATTATTATTATTATTATTATTATTATTATTATT
>JAHTLZ010000111.1:12812536-12843971 GCA_023846285.1 Phrynocephalus versicolor | reverse complement strand
TATTATTATTATTATTATTATTATTATTATTATTATTATTATTATTACCCTGCTCCTAGATATCTTCTAAGATATATTAGGAGTTTTATCTTTCACATTTGTTTTATCAAGAAGCCGTCGTGTTGACTCTTGCTGATGAGGTATTTCTCATGGTGCCGCAGCAGGGGAAGGTGGCTGAGCCTCCAGTGGGGAAAATTTCTCCATTGAAATCCATTGACTCAATGCATTTCAATGAAGATTCTGCCCCACCCCGCCGCCCCCCTGCGCAGCTCCGAGGCTTCTCGGAGGGCCCGGGGGGGGGAGGCAGCGCGGAGCAACCCGATTGCTCCCCCCCGCACGGCTCTGAGGCTTCTCGGAGGGGCCCAGGAGGGTGGCGGGGAGTGATGCAATCGCCCCGCCCCCCCTGTGCCCCTGAGGCTTCTCGGAGATGCGGGGGGGGCAGTGCGGAGCAACCCAATTGCCCCTCGCCATCCCCCTGCGCGGCTCCGAGGCTTCTAGGAGGGGGAGGGGGTGGCGACCCGATCGCCCCCTCTCCCTGCAGTGCAGGTACTGCGATCCCGCGATGTAGTGGGACCGCAGTACCTGAACTGCGAAATGGCAGGGGGTGACTGTAGCATCCTCCTTCCCACTGTGAACGCAACCAGGAAGGACAGTGGGCCTGAGCAAACGTAGAGGGGATGGTTTTGTGATTTCTGAAGATTCGGTGGCTTTTAAAAGGAACAGAAAAGAAAGTTAAAAGCAGAGAGCTGTGTTGAAAAAAGGGCAACTGTGAATAGACAGGAGGTGCCGCCTACTGTACAAACGTTAATATCTCTCACATCCAGCTTCTGACACTTCTGATGTTCCTAGCTGCACAGATGCTTTAGGGGATCAGATGACGACCTGCCCAAACTAGCATTAGGTTGAGAGAAATTGACACTTCAGGCAATAGAGTTTGAGTGCCAAAAATAGGCCCCAAATGTTCAGCCATTTTGTACATTACACATTTTTATTTGCAAAAAAGGGTTAGAGCACTTGAAGGATTATTCTACTTTATAAGCCAAAAATAATGCAGATGACCTTGGATAACACACCGCTTGCATGGATGACGGTGGGGCCCAGCTCACTGTTTGGCCTTCGGCAGCAAAATGTCTTGGGCTGAACTCATACTTCCTAGGACAGGCTTGTCCAACTTTGAACAGGCCGAGGTCTACTTTTTCTGGACGGAAGTGCCTGAGGGCTACTACACTAAAACCTCTACTTATGAATTTTATCTGTTCTGAGCATATACTCATAAGTAAAACATTTTATAAGTAGAGCAGCGGTTTCCCATAGGAACACATTGGAAATCAATTAATCCTTTCTGGAGGGAACATATTTCAATGCATTCCTATAGTAAGGGTGACCGTGAACATGCTTCCCTTACACCCGCTCGAGCCAGGTACAAGGGAGGCGTGTGCATGCTTGCGCAGATCACCCCTTCCGCTTGCCTGGGCTGCTGGAAGACTTTTTTAAAAAGGTGCACTTTCCCTCCCAACCCACCTGGGGCCTGACTTGACTCTACTTCTCTTCCTGTTTTCCCCCTTCTTTCTTCCAACCCCCTTTGCCACTACTGCTGCCCCCCATAGCTCTCACTCACTTCTGCCATGATCTCTGTGCAGCTGGGATGGGCCAGGCCAGCAGTGGGGCACTCACATCACCACAGCGAAGCAAGGAGAAGGGAATGGCTCAGAAGGGGAGCAGGAGGAGCAGCAGATCACAGTCTCTGTGAGGCAGCTGTGGGGAGCGGGGAGGAGGAGGAGGATGGGAGGAAGGAATTATCCGGGGGGGGGGGAGAAGAGGGGGATGTCACCACGCAAAGGAGGTGACGTTCCCTCACTGTCCCCTCCACTCTCCTTCCTCCGCTCTGCACCAGCAACTCAATTGGTCATGAGACAATGGCATGCCAATCATCTGGCTGGTAGGGAGAGCAGGAAACTGTGCCATGACCCTTGAACTGCCCCGCTCTGCTGAGACCGTGGGCTGGCAGACCCAGAGCTTTGCTGGGGGAGTGGTGGTCCTTGGGGTGGGGGAGATAGAGGTGGAAAACTTATCCCCTCACATTTTTATTGATGGCTGGTGGGCTACGTTTGAACCCTTCACGGGCTACTTATAGCCCACGGTGTACCTGTTGGGCAGGCCTGTCCTAGGATCTTCTAGCGCAGGCATGTCCAAACTTCGGCCCTCCAGACATTTTGGACCACAACTCCCATAGTCCTTTGTCAATGGCAATCTAAGCTTAGAATTCTGGGAGTTGTAGTCCAAAACATCAGGAGGGCTGAAGCTTGGACATGCCTGTTGTAGTGACTCAATGGCGTTATCCTAT
This sequence comes from Phrynocephalus versicolor, assembly GCA_023846285.1. Taxonomy (NCBI): domain Eukaryota; kingdom Metazoa; phylum Chordata; class Lepidosauria; order Squamata; family Agamidae; genus Phrynocephalus; species Phrynocephalus versicolor. The sequence goes on along the minus strand of JAHTLZ010000111.1, from coordinate 12,841,627 downwards.
GTGTGCTCCCCCTCTTCCCATCCACCTGCTGCTCTATCCTAAATGAACCTAATCACACTGTACAGAAGCAAATACACACATACTCCCTTGTGGACTATAATTCCCAAGTCACCCTAGCCAGCAATACTATGCGATATGGGGAATTATTGTTCTGAAAGATCACAAAGCATCTGACTGGGGGGGGGGGATATAAAGCTCAAGGCACTCAGCTCCTTACCCTAAAATACTGAGGCAGACCTTCCCATTGCGGTAGAAGTTAGGGTTAAATCTCACAGTGTTATTCCCGGTTGTCATCAGCTTGACCCGTGGTGGATGGATGGGATAATCTGGAGGACAGCGAAACAGGAACAAGAAGAAACCCCCTTCGTAAGGCGTGTCAAAGGGGCCTGTGATCAACGCATGAATCTGCAAGAGAAAAGCCCAGCTCGCGCAAACACTTCCGACTGAGTGCAACGCGCTGGCAGAACCTGCGTGTGGGACGCAAGCTGGCTGCCAGATCCGAGTCAAAGGCAGCACCCTCCGCAACATTCAAGGGAAAACTCACAACCCCTCTCACCAAGGTTTGATTGAACCTAAGGCTTCATTCACATACACACAGGCATCGAAGGAAGAGAAATGGATCCCAGCCCACAACGCAGTTCACAACGCAGGCAGGCTGTTGGCAATCCACGTTTCATCTTTTGCATCCTAGCAGTTGCTCTGGTGAAGATCCCCAGTCCCACCATGTTGAAGCCCCCCGCCCCGCCCCACAAATCCATCTGTTGGTGTTACAGTAGGACCCCAGTATCCGCTGGGGATTGGTTCCAGGCCTTCCCGTGGATAATGAAAACCGAAGATAAGAGAGAACGCCTGCCTACTCATCTCCAAACTGCTGTTTCCTGACAGTAGCTTGCTTTTTGACTGCTGTTTTGAGACAGTAGCTTGCTTTACAGATGCTATTTGTGACAACAGCTTGCTTTGTGGCTGCTGAATTATTTAATTTTTTCCTCTGCCAACCGTGGATAACTGAATCAGTGGATACAGGGGTCCTACTTTATATTGTCATTTGCTTACAGCCCAAGGTCTCCTTGTTTGAATGGGCCCCCTGGCACCTGAGAACAATTGCCAAAAGGAACATGGCCCAAATAAGGTTGCTAATGGCTAGGCTAGAGAACAAGAGTGGGCAACATGGTATCCTCCAAGCGCAGTGGTTCTCAACCTGTGGGTCCCCAGATGTCCCTGGACTGCAACTCCCAGAAGCCTCCACCACTTGCTGTGCTGGAAGGGATTTCTGGGAGTTGCAGTCCAGGAACATCTGGAGACCCACAGGTTGAGAACCACTGCTCCAGGGGTTTTAGTCTACATATTTCATAAGCCCTGATTATTTCTAATGCTTTCTACGTCTTATGCTCCAAAACATCTAGCACATACCAGACCACTTACTCTTGTGTGGGTTTTTTTTGGGGGGGGGTAAGGGAGCAGTTACCATAAGGTCCAACCCAGTTTTCTCACCAAGATGGTCATTTTGCACCTGCAACAAACTGATTCTTACGGAAAGCGGTCCAAATATGATTTTCCACCTGTTACCTAAAGTGTGATATCCTGGATCAGTTTTACCACTTTTATCAGTTTGTGCAAAGTACTGCAAACATAATTCCCACCTGAACCTGCCGGTTAAAACAAGGAATATATGAAGGCTGGGAAAGCCAGTGAAACTCAACAGATACTGACAGAGGCCAAGAGAAGACTGTAAAGCTTTTTCATAACCAGCCTCCTACCCTGGTTGATATCCTACAGGCATTTCTGGAAATAGCACACGGTTCCCTTTTCTCAAAGCATATTGAGCAATCATATGAGTTCCAAACTTTCACATTCACATTCATGTGCTTTAAAAAAAATACCGTTAAAGTTTTAAACTAGAATGGTCCATATGTGGCATTCCAGATGTTGCTGGGACAGTAACTCCCAGCATTCTTCACAATTAGCTATACTGTACTAACATAAGGCAGATGGGACCCATTGTCCAACAATGGCCACATTTTGCAGGATGAGATCATCTGTAGCAACAAGTTTGCCAAGACAAACCAGCCTCTCAGTCACAGAACGTCTGCTTAAAGATCTACCGTTATGAACAATTAGGATGGCCAGTGGCCCTTGGGGTTGAGGGACTCTGGGCATTTCATTCCAAAACATGACTTTTCTAAGCTGAAGGCCACCACAATCTGCAGGAAGGCCGTGCTCCTGTCTTTCTAACCAGCAGCACATTTGGGGAAAGCAGCTTTATCATCCAGGCCACAGAACACAGCCCACCACCCAAGTCCCATTTATCAGAAAAGGGCCATAGCGATGGGACTCAGTAGTAAATGACCTACGAGGCTCCAGAGATGAAGCTCACACTTTACAGGATGACAAAAAAAAGACAAAGCATTTACAATCTAAGTTCTGATAAGGGCAAAGCAAAGTAAACATTACTTCCAGCGTGTATTGGGGCCTACTTCAAATCTGCAAGAATGCCTAAGCCCTGTAACTTCAGAATCAAAGGCAGAGGGTCAAAGACAGCAGAGTTCTTACATCACTCCAGCCAGGAAATAAAATTCATGAAAAAAGAAATAATAACCTAGTCACATTTGGATATAAATGTCTGTTTGAAGTTAGTTACTGGTCCGCAGCTTTTGATTTACACACGGCCCATAGGCCACACATTTAAGAGTAATGACCGAATGGCATGTACTACCAGTATCCACACCCCACATTGTATTTTGTTTTGAACAGAAGTAGAAGCAGACATTTTTAAGGGCAGGGAAGCTTTGTATGAATACCACTTTACTGCAGGAAAAGTTAATCCATTGCTCCACTGCTCTGCCTTGCTGACAATGGGGAATTAAGGCCTTACATGGCAAACTACCCTCCTGAAATTAACAAGCACTCCCTCTTTCAGCAAGGTACTTAAGAGAAAAAGGCCTTCAGGTCCCACCTACCTTGGTCATATCATGCGGATCAGGCACAACAAACATTCCAGGAGGTGGTTCCTTATAAATGGACATGATATCTCTGGGAAAGCAAAACAACAGCACAGCAATCAGTCAAACACAAAACGCCCATGCTTCCAGCTTTGCTCTTCCATCCCCAAACCTTGCAATGCTTAAGAAACAAGACTGTTTAAAAAGTGCTCTTAGTAGTCTCTGGGCGGTTTACAGTTTAATTACAGTATGCAGGCTACGCATTGCCCCCCCCCCACTCTCCCACCACACTGGGTACTCATTTTAAAAGGAGCCAAACCCAAACTCTTCCCTGCAATTCATGGCTGAGGTCACGCAGTCTACCCAACCAGCTTTAAGAATGAATTTGATTGTTTTTTTAAAGGCAGTACATGTGATGTGACTTCTTGCTGCCAGCCATTCCACTTCCCCACATTTCGGTAATCCATCTTCTCTTTTCTCTCACATAAAGAGTCAATGGCCGTCATACTCCCAATGCAAGAAACACTTCATAGGAAAGCTATTCGGCTCACAACACTGTACGCTGACAGGAACCGAGAGGAAGGGAAAGTCCCAAACCTGGCATGGATCACAATTCAAGCTCTACCCTTCTACTTCAGGCCAGAAATGGGGGAGGGGGGGCAGAATCTAACATGGGGAGATCTAAGCATTCTCCTCCACTGCAGCCTATTGAGAAGAGGTCAGTCAAGGCTTGCTCTCTTATAGGTTCAGGAAAAAAATCGAACAAGTACAAAACAAAACAAAAAAGACACAAAACCTGTGGCACCTTAAAGACTAACTTTCATATTTTAATGTAACATTTCGTAGACACGTCCACTTCTTCAGACATATAGCAGCAGAATGAGTTGTGCAATATAAATGGGGTGGGATATACATTTCATACCAGATATTCTTGGGCTGTAGTATATAGAGTTGGGGGTGGATAGGGGAGGGGGGAGAGGAGGAGGAGGAGGGAGAGTTGATTAGTAGAGATGTTGGGAAGGAGGATTAGGTTAGGGTCTGTAGAGATGTAAATTAAAGTTTTATGGCTCTGAGGCCAGGATCTGTTTATATGTTAAGTGTGGTATTATGGCTCAGAGGTAAATTCCTCAAGAGACAGAAAACAGATCAGATCAGAGAGGGTGAGGGGGTGTGTGGAGGGAGGGGGGAGAATGGGAGTTTTTACTTTAGAGTCCATAAAAATTGCCAATGTAGAATTTTTACCTTAGAGTCCATGAAAAAAGTGGCTATATGGTAATGTTACATTTGATAACTCAAGAAACCCTGATTATGTTATTCCCTTCTTGCGTGTGTCCATCATGCATATGACTCTTATTTCAGCTGTTTCCCTTTGTATTCTTGATCTGTAATGATTCTGTTCCAAAATGGTGACCTTCAAGTCCTTAAGGAGTGTCCAGGTAAACCGAAATGGTTTGAGACAGGTTTCTGAATTCTTGAAAAGTCTAACACAGCCACCCTCTCTGAAACTTCTCTTGTTATAAGTGTATACAGTACAAATCCAACAGCAAAACACAATACTCTTGAGGCATTACAAATACACAGCCAGATGGAAAAGGATCAGCTAATGGCTTTGAGCTCACTCAAGAAACCACCGCTTCCTTCTCGTGAAAAATGAGCTGGGGCAGATTGCTCAAAGGCAAAGAGCATGGCCTGGCACCTCCCCCCTTAGGTATAAGGCAGGCACACAGCACATTGCAACCACTGTAGGCAGTTGTGGTGAACCTTCAGCACTCCAGATGTTTTGGACCACAACTCCCACAGTCCATTTTTTATTGGCAATACAGGCTTTGAATTGTAGGAACTGTGGTCCAAATCATCTGGCATGCTGAAGGTTCGCCACCACTGCACTATAGGCTAGGGTTTGGCGAAATGACTTTTCTGGATCACACCTTCTAGAATCTCTAACTAGTGTGGCCAAGGACTGAGCTCCTTGGCATTCTGGGAATTGCAGTCCAGAAAAGGAATCTCCCCAAATACTGCCACAAGACCTCTCAATACAGAAGATGTGCTCACCACTGCCCATGGATGGTCCACAACAAAGTACAGAGTATTCTCACCATCCTGAGAAGTGAGGCAGCTTCATGTTGACTTTTCAAGACAAGACGCCTTTTGTTGCTGGTATTATGTCAATCTGCCACCATCTCTTCCCAAAGGAGATGTGTTTAATTATGTCAACAAACTAAAGTGGCCTCTCTTTGCTACACCCCTGCCACTATTTATTTTCCTGATTCATTTTCCAACAGGGAAGATTGAAAATGTGCAACATGTCTCTTTAGTAACTTTCACTTAGCAATGTATCGAATAACCAGCTCTCAACTTGCTTATTTATTGCATTTTTAACCCCGGGAAGAGATTCATGTAAGTTTTACCTAAATATGTTGACTTGGGAAAAACAAAAAAGGTTCAGTACCTTGTCAGGGCTCAGTAGGAGTCAAATCCAACGGTAGTGTGAAGCCTTTTCTTTCTAAGGCAATTCCTGACACGGTCAAAATACATCAACTGGGAAAGGGACAATAGATTTAAATGGGAATAGGACATGGTTGGCTTTTCCAGGTACTATTGGGCTACAACTGTCACCAGTCCTAACCTCCCTAGCCTGTGGTGAAAATGGGCAGGCATTGTAATACAACAATGTATTACAATCCCTACATCCCTCAGCCGTAGGCTTGAAGAACCCTACTTCTGCCCACTCTCATTTGCCTCTGCAGCTGAATGGGGAAGCTGTTTGTGACACTTTCTCTAGAAGCACTAAGAGCATATCAAATGGGGCAGGGGGAGAAAGCCAGTGCAACCCAGGTGTCAGAGCTGTGTAACTTTGGGCCCTAAGGGAAGACCTTACATTTACCAAGGAATTGGTACATGTTTTGTGACAGTAACCTCAATTCTGACATAGAAATGATTATAACCCACTTCTTATGGCTGCCTATAAGACAAAGCCTGCATAACACAAGTAAGACATACTGTGAAAGTAAAATAATGCTGCAGGAATATCTAAAGTTGTCAGTCACTGCCTTGCTAAGTGGTATGGAGGACCACTTAACATCATTTTAATTATCCTGACCTTCCTTAGGAACACCTTTTCACATGCATAAACCGAAGCCAATTAGAGAGTTGTAATCCTTTTACTGACTACAAACACAAAATGGGGTCAGCACATTTGCATTCCTTTTGAACAAAGACTATTTAGCACAACAGATGATTGCTTTCCACTATGTGATCTGCAAAAGATAAATCTGAAGAAAAGAATAAATAGCTTATCTAAGTACACTGAGATGGAAGATATACAGTACAGCATCATGTTTCCCATTCCCCAAATTATTACAGTATGGGATGGCTGTGATCTCCAAAGAGTTAATGCATCTTGATTTTTTTGAATCTTTCATATAAAACTTCATAGAAAATCTCCCCTATTTGTTCCCTTCAGTTATACTTGCCCAACATATACTAGCTCAGCAGACCTAAATGAAGAAAGTAAATTCTGAGAAAATAAGTGAAATCAAAACCAAAACTGGGATTGTTACACAAAAAGGATGGTCAGGATACAAGCTAATTCCAGGAAGTACTGATAAGGAAGGGGAAAAACAATCTTAGCTTTAGAAAGTTGCTCACTTTCCCTATCCATGCCCTTTAATGAGCTTCTAAGTATATCATTTAGGAACTTTCCTCTGCTACAGGATCAGGAAGCTGATCTTGAAGTGGAAAATCCCCTTAAGACCATTTACAGACATGGGTGTGGATATGGGTTTTCTCCTCAGAACTGTGAGTCACCATTCGGTGTAACGAGGCTATCCAAGACTTTACACCGCTGAATTGCCACTTAACCCAGGTGTCAAAAGCACCGACTTGAAGATGTCACGGCAGCATCTGTACTTTCAAAAGGGGAACAGGCAGAAAACCGTGGGGTGCAGCTCCACTAGGAGAGCCCCGCTCCACCGCACCAATTACCTCTCAAAAGTACCGAAAACCTACCAAGGGGGGGAAGATCAAGATTCTATGCATTTATTTCGTTAGCTTAGCCTACAGCAGATCATGAAGCACACTGAGCAAGCCCCACACCCCACTCCCGGTCCATTTCCTCCGGTAAATAAAATCAGTGTGAGATGCCTGGGTGGTTACGAAAACACGCCTTCTGCATACGATCAGAAACACCCTCTCCGCCGGGCTTCCCGGAGTGGTTCAAAGGCTTGGGCGAGGCACACCTGGAAAACCGATTTTCTTAAATAAATGCGACACACAAACACACACACACACACACAGCGGGCCCTTACCGTTTAATGCGGAGCAGGCAGGCAGCGCTCGGCCTTTCTCCGTCCCAGTCCCCGCTAGTCGTCGGGTCCCAAAAGGCCGAGTGCGAGAGGAGAACCCCGGCGGCGGCAGCGGCGGCGGCGGAAGGGGGGATCCCGGGCACGGAGGTCCCTCCCGAGCCCACGACAGCCGCCGCCGCCGCCGCTGCGGATCCCCCTCCGGTGGAGCCTAACCCCGCCACCGCCCAGAGCTCGGCCGGCAGGAACACGCCCGGCCCGCCGCCGCCGCCACCGCCCGCTCCGGATCCTGGCCCGCCGCCCGCCGGGGCCGCCAGCACCGCGGCTGCAGCCGCTTCCTCCGCAGCTGGACTCTCCGCCATCATCCCCCAACAGTCCCGGCTACGCTTCCGGGACCTCCGAGACCAGCGACAGGGGCGGGCAGAGAGGATCGCTAGGCGCCGCCTACTCTCGGCGGCGGGACGCACAAACAGACACTCAGACACATATATAGGCACCGACCACCGAGTTCGAAAGTCCCAGAGCGCCCCCCAGAAGCCGACCAGCCCCTCCTCTGGCACGCGAAGAACCAAGGTCAAGCAGCGCCGCCCTCACTTCCGGTTCCGATCAGACCCCGCCTTCCTTAGTAGAGGAACAGGGGAGAATTTCCTTGGACGAGCTTGCAAGAATCACCTTCAGTTAATATAATCGCTGTCCAAAGAGCGAATGCATGCGTGTGCTGGGTACTCTTGGCCAGCCACCAAACAATGACGTTTGTCAGAAAAGCGATTTTAGTCAGTAGAAAGTTATTTTAGTCAGCAAAACAAGAACAGATCGTTATGTAAAATGTTTGCCATCTACTCTTGTATTTGTTTGTGTGTGTGTGTGTGTACGCATGTGTAATGGCTGCACGGCTCCCCAGCTTGTTTTGCTTCAATGTTTATAATATTGGGGTTTTCTTGAAGGGAAAGCGCCAGCGCCTTACAAAATCCGCATAGGTGCAAATTCTTAAGATATACTTCAATCGTGCAAACACACACGGGGGAGCAAAGCAGAACAGAAACACTCCAAAAGAAAATATTAACCAAGATTTCTTCCAGGTAGCAGATGGAAAGAAGGGCACGGGAGTTTCCAAGTTTGGCGCCAGTAAGGAAGTTGTAAGTTTGCGATACTGGTAAAAACAAATCCAAGTCCTGATTGATTTCCTATCTGCTCAGTTTCAGCCTCACACGAGGCTTAGAACAAAAGATGCTTGTGGCACTAGTTTCCGTGGACTTCCTCTTACTTGACGGAATGAATGGAGTAACGCCTCGGCTGCCACAAGACGACGGCTGTTGCTGCTCTCGCAAACATGGCCACGTCCCTGCCTGCAATATGGAAACGGCGCTTTCAGGAGCGCCACTCCCAGTGCAGGCGACGGGCGAAGGGAAAGGAACGGGGGAAGCTGGAGATTCTGCCGTCAGCGCTTTGAACCGCGAATGCAATTAGTTCACCACAATTGGAACGAAACGAAATTTCTTAACGTTCAACGTTTTACGTTCCTTCCTATGACACCTCCCTGTAGTGATTTGTGCCTCGCACATGGCCGAGGTTGGATGAGGACCTCGCTTCCGCCCACCGCCGCACAGAAACGTCATGGCGGAACTGCCGAAGCCCCGTTTTGGGGGGTGGGGAAAACAGCTGCTGCTCCTCCGAAGGGCACAACGTCTCTTTCGGCCTCTTAAAAAATGTAAAGGTACCCCCTCCCCTGCACATGTGTGCTACTTGTGCCCGACGGTGCTCATCTCCGTATTCAAGCCGAAGAGCTAGTGTTGTGCAAGTCTGTGGCCACGTAGCCAGCATGGCTGCAAGGAAACACTGTTTTTACCTTCCCGCTTTTTACTCCGGTACCTATTTATCTACTTGCATTCACATGCTTTCGAACTGGGTGGCACCCTGACTGGACCCGCTGAGCTGCCGACTTTGCAGCTGACTATTTCGGCGCCTTAGTCGGCTGAGCCGCCATGCCCCCACTTCGGTCTCTTATTTAACCTGTTCCTAAACGCGCGGCTTCAGTCTTGACGCGTTTACTCCACAGTCGCCCCTGTGACTCCTCGGCGCCACATTCCCACGTTACGTGGGCAAAAGGAACGCGGCGCCCGCACGGCAGCCGGGCCCGAGGGAATTCCCTATAAGGCCACAGGCCCCGCCCTCTCGCCCAGGGTTTCCTCCGGGCCTCCTAACGCAAACCGCACTCCTCTTCCTTGATTCGTGATTGCTCCGCGCAGGTATCAATTAACCCAGTCACGATGGAGCATCCCCCCCTAACCATAGAGTTCTGCCCTAGACCATTCCCGGAAGAGCCGTAGAATCATCCCACGCCCTTGCAGTCACCCTCACCTTTCCATTCTGGGTTTGGAAGCCAATGTAAATGAACAAAAATGGTCAGAGGGGGCGCCGACTCTTCCGCAGCTATTCCTCCCCGAGATCTGACAATTCTATGAAAGGCTTGGAGGTCACCGGGTTTTTTTCCCTTAAGATCATGTGGTTGCTGGCGTCTTACAGAGAGGGTAGTGTGGACTAGTGGTTGGAAGGTGGTGTGACGCTTGAAAGGCTGTGTCAGGCGCGGACTGAACCACAACATTCGCCTTGAGCAAGTCACTCTAAGCCTGACTTGTCTTTGCCAGGCTGTTGTGGAGATTGGGGCAAGGGGAGCCATGTGGAGTATGTCACATTCGCCAGGTTACAAACACAGAGTATAGCAGCAAGTACTGTATATCTGTTGAAGACCACTGCACTCATAGCAAATGCAGGTGGCCAAGTGCCAACAAGAATAAATCTGGGGCCACAGAAAAGAGGGAGGGAGGCACCACTAGAATGAAGAGGACCGGCCCACAGATTTCTATTTAAAACAAAATTCAAATCAAATCTGCAACCAAAAAAGAAAGAAAAATAATAATAAAAAGCATCTTCTGCATTGAGGGAAAATTTGAATCCAGTGAGACAGTAAACAGCAAACAAAATACTGTAGTGACTTATAAGAGGGCAGCTATACCAACTGTCCCTCTCATACTAGGAACTAAGAATATATTTTGTTACAGGAAAGTCCTGCTTCTCCCAGCTTCCTCTGCAGTTAACAATTTGTCAGAAAAAGAATAATATGCAAATAAGATAGGATTGCTGTTGAATATGCTTCTCAGATGTAATTCCTAGTGTGGTGGATAGAGATGACCTAGAGCAGTGGTTCTCAACCTGTGGGTCCCCAGATGTTCCTGGACTACAACTCCCAGAAGCCTTCCCCACTCACTGTGCTGGAAGGGATTTCTGGGAGTGTAGTCCAGGAATATCTAGGGGCCCACAGGTTGAGAACCACTGACCTAGAGACTCTGGAGACAGGGTTTGAATCCCCATGAAGCCATTGAAACTCAATGGCTGATTGGAACTGATAAAACCACTCTCCATCAAATATCTATCTTAAAGCTGCTATGGTTGCAAGAAGTTGGCAGGGCATGTTATAAGCTGTTAGGTTCAATAGCAACCTTCCTGTCCCGTCTTAAGATGTTTCTGAGTAGGGAAATGAGAGAGACACTTTTCCTCCATAACCTCAACGTACAGTAGTCCACTAATGGGAAGAACTGTTTTAATTTTTTTTTAAATTTTTGCTGAAATTCGTTTTAAATATAATTTTTTTTAAAAAACACATAAGCTGTCCCAAGTCTTTGCATTGGAAGCCAGTCTTAGTCAATCAAAATAAATGGAATCCATGTGAGTTGATTCGGTATAACAGAAATACACAAATTAGGAGCAGACATAGTTTAACGTTTGAAATATAGTTTTTTGATGAGAGAATGTTGAGAGACACAAAATAAAAAACAAAAAAACTTGGATCTTATTTATTTAGAGAAACTTTGTTTAAATCCGGAACACCCTAACAAGGGACCCAGGCTCAAACTGGAGGACACAGACAGACAGCAGCTGCAGCTTGGTTCCAAGGCCTTTACATGGCAAACAAAATGAGGAATGCCACCATCAAACAGAACAGCCCCATGGCCTCTGAGAGGGCAAAACCCAGGATAGCATAAGAAAATAGCTGCTGCTTGAGGGATGGGTTCCTGTAGGGAGCATAGAAAAGAAAGATCTGTTAACTTTTAAGTTTTATCCTAAATAGAAATCTTAAAAACATTTCCTAAGCCAGCATAAACACTGAGAGGTTTCTCAAGTAGCATAGTCACAAAAGTGTGTTGCTTATATATCACCCTATAGCGTTTAAAGCACTCTCTGGGCAGTTTACAACTTAATTCTGCAGACTACACATTGTCCCCCTCCATAAACTGGGTACTCATTTTACCCACCTCAGGAGGATGGAAGGCTGAGTCAACCTTGAGTCAGCTACTTGGGACTGAACCCCAGGTTAAACTTTGAATACATAAGGGCACAACATTCCTAAAGATCTGTGAAGATATACTGAATACATGCATGAATTACAACGCTTTTGCAGTCTTGTCCCTTCTTCAGAATGTACACTCCTCCTATAAAACTGCATGCAGCATCCTTAAGGCAATGTTCATAGTAGAAGTGTTGAATTCAAAAATCCTTAAATGAACTATTTCTTTACCACAATATAATATTGTATTCATACAATGAACAGCATACATTCAATACATTCTGTTTCATAGCACTTCATTTTGGTAGAGAATTTTCAAATGTCTCTCTCATTTCCACGACTCTCTCTCTCCCCCCCCTCCCCAATTGGGTATTCTACAGCCAAACACTTGATTAAAAAATCTCTCTTGGAAACCATTTTACTCCCTTCAGCCTTCTCTGGCTGGGTACGTCAAGTGATACAACTCAATAGTTCTTCATTGAGGACTTGTACTGATGCATTTTTTTTCTCATTAACATTCCATATTTCTAAACTCCATTTGCGTTCTTCATATGTATGAAGCAACTTGCTCTCCCTGCTGTAGCCTACTTTCAAAAATTGATTTAAGCTCGCTTGAACTGTAGCACAGTAATGGTTACATTGAAATGGAGACTGATTCTGCTGCTCCGCTAAGAAGCAAGGTTCCCTCTAAGGCATGTCCACTTGCATGCCTCTGCCCCTTACGTGCAGGGATTTTCCTTCCCTGCACACTTGCCATGACCGCTTTGTTTCAGTTGTGATGGAACTCAGGCAAGGGGGACAGAGCCCCACGCAGAGGGCCCAAAAATTAGAGGGGACATTGCTAAGAAGCATGCTTATGCAGGAATACATACCCTTTTGGTATAGGATTTTAAGGCAAGTATGAAATGGACTGACTCCATAAAGGCAGTTAGAGGCAAGTTTATAAGAGCTGAACAGGACTACCAAGGACAGGGCATTTTGGAGACTGCTCATTCATTGGGTCGACATAAGTCAGATTGTGACTTGGCAGCATGTAACAAAAGAGAAATGTAGCTGTCGACATGCCCCCAATTATAAACTTACTTTAATTTAGGAAAGGAAGCTGCAGAAAGCTTGACACGCACTGGCATTTTCATGTCAACTTAAGCGGTGGCACCAGATCAGTCTGTCACTTGTGCCCATCGCTTACTTCATTCTGACTGATCACTGGAGGTGGGTGGGTTCTCCAGGATTTTCAATGGTCACTTCTGAGTACAGCACTAGCTAGAGAGTTGGCCACCAGCGGCTTGTAAAAAACTGCTTCTCACCAGTCAAGGCCTTTTAAATATGTATATGTTTAAAAGAAAACCCGATTCTCAAATACCCACTGTGAAAAGAAATGCCTTCCACCAGACAGTTTACCTGGCATAGCCAATGATTAAGCTACCGAACACTGTCCCAATCCCAGCTCCTGAGCCAGCTACCCCCACTGTAGCAGCGCCAGCACCGATGAATTTAGCAGCTGTATCGATATCATGGGAGACGGCACTAGTCTGGAATTCCCGACAAGCCAGTTGAGAATTGGAAACGCCAAAGACCTGTGAGAAAGATAAGGAGTTAAACCTTTGCAAATCATTTAAACCAACTTTCCTCAAACATGGGGTTAGGAATATTTTGACCCTCCAGATGTACTGGACTACCAGCTGTCACAGCAGTAGGTCAAAAAGTGTGTGGGGAGGGGGACGGGGGACAAAAAATACATAGCCCTGAGTTATGAGAGAAGCAGGAAAGGTAGCAAGAGTTTCGTGGGTGGCCTACCAAGCGTTGAGTAAGTGGCTAGGAACCTGCAACACCACAGGTGTTGTGGGATTCCAAGTGCCATGCACCACAGCCAGTGCTCAGGGTGTTAAGAGTTTGGTGTCATCTGAAGGATCAGTGGTCCTTTCCCATTTTGGTTCCATATATCAGAAGGCTGGGAACAACATAAGTCCTGATGTCATGTATATTTAAATGCTAGGTTGTGAACCTATGACTGAAATGTTGCAGTTCTCCAGCAGATATAAACCTCATTTTTTTCAGTCTGACCACCAAAGCTATTAGGAAGAATGCATCTGACCTTACCTTTATCCTGCAGAGGAATATGGAAATATGTTAAAGTGGCACTGCTGGACCACAGGTCTGCAGATTTGAAATATATGTCTCTAAGGTATAGCCAAATACAGCTATTGTGTACATAAGGAATACTAATCTTGTGACACACAAGATTAAAATAAGGGAATTCTGAGGAGGCCATTCACATGAATTTAGAATGCTAGTGCAGTGTTCTAGTAGCTATACACGCAATGCCCAACTTTGCAGTTTTTGAATAGACAGTGAAGAGAAAGGAGGAAGAGAGCTGCTGGAAGATAACCTGTTCCAACTTAGGTCATTTTTTTTATCCAGGGCAACACCAGCATGGCATGCTTACAGCTGCTGATTAATTATAACTTCCAGCATTCCCCACAACTGGCTACACTGCTGGGGGTAACAGGAGCTGTAGCCCATGACATGTAGAAGTCCACATTGTTCCCCATCCTTGCACATTGTGGCCTCAGCCTATGAAAACTGTCCCTTTTTATATTTTAGTGGGTTTTTTATATTTTAGCCACCATAGTACAGGTCCATACTTCACTACTCAGGAAATATTAAAAGCTGATGGCCATTTGAGAAAAATGTGTTTGTGTGCTGGCTCTTTTCATTTTTGGGGTACCACTTAAGATGGCACAAGCAACCCATGAAATATGAACTTAGCCCAAGACATGCATGCCATCTGATACCTTCAAAATTACAGATGCAATGTAAGAAGGAGCTATTGTAACCAATACTGTAAAGAACTAGGGATCACCTGTGGGTTCAAGGTCCAAATCATTGGGCTTGTACATGTAATAAAATCTTCAGTGTTAGGTAATTGTGTTTCGATTTTCATTAGTCAACCAGTTTGTTATACCCTTTAGAAGTAGTGGGGTACAAAAACATTAACATAAACAATTAAAATAGGGCAGCAGTGCTGAGCCATGTTGTCTCTTTTTACCTGCACAGTTTGAACCTCTGGTCTGCTCAATATAGACAGGGGAGCTGGCCTGGCTAGAGCTCGAGAACAGCAGCGTAACTGGAGGGGAAAGGCATTTAATTAAATTTCAGAATATAAACAACTGCTTATATCTGTTCTGACAGTGACTCTTCTGCGTCCAGAACTCAGCTATCTTCTAAGATTATTACATTGTAGATGCCAGTTATTGAACTTTAGACTATACTCACAAAACAAATTTCCTCCAAGATGGGGAAGACTCCTCAATCTAATTTATTGAGATAATTCCAGTTCTAGTGTTACTATAATCTAGTAAATGCCGCAAGAGGCACCTAGTGTAGGGTAATGGCCAGAGTGATGGATGAGGACAGGAGGTCTGGGTTTGAATTACTGCTATTAAATACCTCAAATACTTCTTAAATACCTCATTTACCTTAAAACCCGTTAGGTTTGTTTTAAGTTGGTTGTTTTAGTGGTACAGAAGAACAACAAGGTTAATATTAAGAAACACAACTACAAAGAGATTAAGCATTGATAACAGAAGTATTCAGAGCAGTTTACTGTACTATCAACAAAATGTGGGGAATCAAGGTTGATAATGAATGGACTGATTAATAACCTCCAATGACATTTCTAGACACAACAGCTATTTCTAATTCTCACCTGCATCATGGTATGCATTTAATACAGTTCTTCCAGTCAGTGGTTTATAAATTCTTTCAATATAACTTTAAATATATCTTTATTGTAAGCCATTTCAGGAGACAAGTTGTTGTTATGTGTCATCAAGGGACCTTTATAAGGCTTCCAAGATAAGTTAAATACTGAAGAAACAGCTTTACCACTTCCACCCCCACCTCGTGATTTTCCATGGCTGGGATTTGAACCAACCTGCCTAAGTCCTAGTCCATCACTCTATGCACTACATGACACTGGGCATCCTTGGAAGGCTATATGATAGGGCAAATATTTTATTACACATTAATACTAAATGTAACACCACCGATGTGGACCAACTAGGATTCAGACTCATGCATCAGTTGAAATACTATAAAAAGTATAAATTTGAGGTCTGTGACAAATGGAAGGCCTAAGCCAGGGGTGCCCAAACTTTTTGTAAGGAGGGCCAGATTTGGTGGCTGAGAATGTGTCAGGGGCCGGTTCCTCCCTGACCCTGCCACCCCACTGCAAGACCCACCCACTGACCCATAAGCCCCACCCACTGACCGCACATGCGCCCAACCTCAAAATGTTCCCGGCTATGCCGGTGGTAGCGGCCCGCCCATGCGCCACCCCCGTGCATGCGCCCAGCCCCACAAGCTTCCCGGCGGTGTTGGTGGCCCGGCCCTTTGCCCACCCACCCCACAAGCTTCTGCTCACCAGCCAGCCGGCCCGCCCAGCCCCTCAAGCTTCCCAGCGGTGTCAGTGTTGGTGGAAGATTTTTAAAAAAACATGGGGCGAAGGAGGAGGAGGGAGGGGTGGGCCAGCCAGCCGCGGGCCACTCAGAATGGCCTGCCGGGCCAGATTTGGCCCCGGGCCAGACTTTGGGCAGGCCTGGCCTAAGCTATCCTCTTCCCATGTAAATAGTTTATGATTTGATCCTAGATCACAGTAATGCCTCCTATCCACACATACAGAACTCACAACACCTATTTAAACAGCTAAATTAGCCACCGCAATATGTCCAGTACTCTAAATGTGCATAGTAGCAGCAGTATCACTACTTTTGGTGTTTCTTCCCATTGGCTACACAAATTCCAAGAGGGCATTTGGTTTAATACAGCCTGCAGCTACTCTGTCCTTTTGAAAAGACATGAGCTACATTTTGTAATAAAAACATAGTCGCTGTCTATTGCTCTTACCAAGTTCAAAGCAGTTCAGATCAAGTAGGGATTATTTCATTTAACTTTCATAACAGGAAAAGGACTGTGAATTTACAAATGACTAAGACAGATGTCTATGGGCAAGAGATTACTTAAAGATTTGGAAGCTAATAACTTCTCTGGGCTTACTGACAAAACATCATTCAGAAACTTTTCTGATTTAAAACTTGACAAAGATTCAAGTGGACTTGAGCAAAAAAAATTCAGTGGCCTTGGGCAAGACACTCTTACTTCCCCCTCTGTAGGGATATTAGTGATCTACCTTAAAGGGTTGTTATAAAAATGTGCAAGCTAAAGTACATAAAGCATTCTACTATCTTTTCTGTTCGGGCACCTGCAAGTCAGGAATTCCTTACCAGAGCTGGCGAAGTCAGGAATGCTACTGGAGCCTGCATGCTGATTATCCTGAATGAAGAAAAAAAGTTACATTTACATACACCCTGGGTACTTTCACTAAGTTAAAGGGGAAATATCTCTGAGCAGGAAAATTTGTCTGTAAAACAACCTGATCAGTGGTGGCCCCATCTTTTGAACAGACTAGTAGTGGTGAACTTTCCACACTCCAGATGTTTTGGACCACAACTCCCACAGTCCTTTGCCAATGGCAATAGGCTCGGAATTCTGGGAGTTGTCCAAAACTTCTGGAGTGCTGAAGGTTCAGCACCACTGGACTAAATGCTTCTTCATCCATTTATCTCATCTATTTCATGTATGGCTTTGTAGAGGCTTTGTAATTGCTCAAAACAAAGTAGCTAGGGATAAAGTAGCAGCTAAGAACAAAATGCATGACAGGGCTTCTAGCATATCAACCAGCATTTCAGAGCTATAGGTATCTCCCAGGGATACTGGCAGGCTACAAACCCCTATTGGTATCCCAAATTTATGAGCTTTCCAAACATTCCCTTGAAGTCCCCAATTCCTTCAGTAAGCAGAATGGATAAGTTCTCACAATGGAATCATATATTATCCTTCCTCCATCTACATTCTCAAGAGGACCCCTGAATTATTTTCTGCCTATCAACACTACCCTTTTGTCCTCTTTCTAGATTATATTATTTTCACTAGACAAAGGAGACCCAAAGTAACTCAGAATACAGTACTGTAGTTTTCTCTTTAGGGATCAGTTCTCCCCTTTACGACATTAAAAGCCTCTTGAGACGCTTAGGATCTAGCGTCTTAGGGCAACATGCTAAGGATGTTAGATCTACTCAGCGTGTAGGGCGGCGGCCCGAATCTCGAAGTTTTCAAGGTGGCACCAGAGAACTCGCACGCGGAATTCCCTTCCTGGAAGGCACAATTATAGAGTCTGGGCGACTTTTGGGAGTTGCTGAGAGCCCTGCTTTCTTTCCAAAAGCGAACTAGCCTTTGTCCTACCTGGGATATTAAAATAAGAATAAAGCCAAGACCGGCCTCCCCGCTGCATTTCCTCCCGGCGCCCGTTTCTCCACGCCCTGCCCTTGCTTCCCGAGAAGCGGTGGTATCCTCAGGCCTTTCCACCGCCACCCCCACGCCTCTTCCCGCCAAGCCCAGGCCTGCCCCCCCACTAACCTTCTAGAAAGGGGGAAGAAAAGCTGCACAAAGCCTCCGAGCTGCGGCTCTCGTCGCGACCACACCGCCGAACCCCCTCCCGCCCTCGCTCACCTTGCCAAGGCACCACCGCGTCCTCCGCTCCTATTGGCCGCCACGACGGAAGGAACGCCGCCCAGGAGGGCCCCAGAGGCTCACGGGACACCAACCTCGCTGCTGCACCCGATTGGCTCCCAACCCGCCCCGCTCTTCTCCCTCCCGTGTGAGGATTGGCCCGGGACTGGACGCCCTGCGCCCGGGGCGTGTTCCGTCGATGACGTCAGAGCAAGGAAACCCGGAGAGGACGGGTCACGTGCCTCTTCTTGACAGGTTGGAGGTTATTGAGGAGCGCGGCGCTGTGTAGGGCATGGCGGAGTCACATGACACAGGGAGGCGGGGCTGCAGTTTTTTTCGTGATTGGGGGGGGCAACCGCTGCGCGCGCACGGGTTGACTTCTGCCGTGTGAACACCGTGTCTGCTTTTGCTAGGGACTCGTGCGCTGGGATTGGTCCCTGTCCCCGTCCCTTCAAGTTGGGACGCTCATTGTTCTGTACAACCGAGCTTGCGTGCAAATACTCCGACGTACAACACCCAATGAATATTTTATATGAAATGTATATTCCATTACATATTATACAAGTGGACCCTTGTACAACAAACGGTTTGTATAACATAAAATCTGTACAACATAAAAAATTCCGGAGATAGGGGAAATTTGCGTAGAATCGTCTATGGAGCAAATCCATACAACATAAAATGGTCGCGATTAGGGATTACTCTGTTTTCAATGCATTCCTATGGGAAATTTGTATAAAGGAAAATTTGCTTAACATAATTTCATTTCGAACGAATTAATTCCTTTATACAAGGTACCACTGTATTGCATACCTCATTCTGCTGCTATATGTCTGAAGAAGTGGATGTGGAGTCCACAAAACGTTATATTAAAATATGAAAGTTAGCCTTTAAGGTGCCACATGTTTTGTATCTTTTGTATCTTTTGTTTCGTTTCATTTTTCTTTGATATTTGCCTGGAGTTCTTGAAAACACTAACAGGGCTACCCTCTCCGAAACCTCATTGTTCTTTGTAGGAACCCCGCAGTGCAGTGCTTAAATGCCTATGTTGTTCAGTTGTATCCAACTTTTCTTGACCCCATGGACCAGAGCTCGCCAGGCCTCCCTGTCCTCCACTGCCTCCCGGAGTTTGGTGAAATCCATATTTGCTGCATCGATGACAGCGTCCAACCATCTCATTCTCTGCCACCCATCCCCTTTTCCTTTTGCCTTCAATCTTTCCCAACATCAGGGACTTTTTCAAGGAGCCCTCTCTCCTCATGAAGTGGCCAAAATACTGGAGCCTCAACTTCAAAATCTGTCCTTCCAGTGAACATTCCGGGTTGATTTCTGCCTGTACTGCAGCTAAAACTGTGCTCACGACCTGGGTTTCAATTCCAGGCAGCAGGCTCGTGGTTGACTCAGCCTTCCATCCTTCAGAGGTGGGTAAAATGAGTACCCAGCTTCCTGTGGCGTGGGAGCAATGTGTAGCCTGCATACTGTAATTAAACTGTAAACTGGCCAGAGACTACTTGACGTCGTATGGGGCGGTATATAAGCAGAACACTTGCTTGCTTACTTACTTGACTTCGCTCCTCTTGGTTTTCCCTTGATGGTGATGCCTCGAGTGTGAGGGTGAAAATACCGCTCCACTGGGAAGCACTGCGTGAGAGTTTACATGGACCGTTTGTTGATGATTTTCACTGGTGGAGTGGTACGTGTTGAAGTGCAGGTGCTTACTCCCCCCAGCCCTCTCAATTGTGCTCCGTTGCCAAGAAGAAGGTTAAAATGCAGGCAGTGTGTAAGCCTATTTCACAACATTGA
This sequence comes from Phrynocephalus versicolor, assembly GCA_023846285.1. Classification (NCBI taxonomy): domain Eukaryota; kingdom Metazoa; phylum Chordata; class Lepidosauria; order Squamata; family Agamidae; genus Phrynocephalus; species Phrynocephalus versicolor. The sequence continues at coordinate 12,821,672 of JAHTLZ010000111.1, read as the reverse complement.
TTGCTTCAAGATGTAAAGGGAGGGCTACACTTTTATTAGGGTCGATTAAAATTTTATGAAGGCATGTAACGTGGGTGTTTGTTTTGTGTTGTTACAGTCGTGACCAACTCTTCGTGACCCCATGTCCATGGAGTTTTCTTGGTAGGCATACTGGAGTGGTTTGCCAGTTCCTACTAGGCATGCAACTTGTAGATACCCAGTATTGTAGAGTAAGAGGGTGTGGTGGATCAGCGGGCTAGAGCACTGAAACTGTGGGCTGCAAAGTCAGCAGCTCGGTGGTTCCAATCTGGTGCCAAGCAGCGGAGTGAGCTCACTGTTAACCCCAGCTCCTGCCAAACCCAGCAGTTCAAAAACATGTAAATGCAAGAACTCTAGATAAATAGGTACTGCGTAAAAAGCGTGAAGGTAAACAGTGTTCCGTGGGCAGAAATGCATTCAGCCATGTTGGCCATATGGCCACGGATTCGCACAATACTGCTCTTTGGCTTGGAAACGGAAATGAGTACCACCCATAGAGTTGGACAGGACTAGCATGCATGTGCGCGCGGGGGGGGGACCTTTACCTTTATTGCAGTGATGCCAAATCTTTTAGAGACTGAGTGCCCAAACTGCAATTCAAAACCTACTAATTTTTTTGCAAAGTGCCAGTACAGCAATTTAACCTGAATAAAGGTGGCTGTGAAAGGCGATGTCGGGTGCCCATAGAAAGGGCACCGAATGCCACGTTTGGTAGCTATGCCATAGGCTTGCCAACACTGCTTTATTGTATAGAGTGAGGTCCTAGGATACAGAAAGTCTGGGTTTGAATTTCAGCTCACCCAGGGTGACTCAAAGTGGAGGACTGAATTGAAACACAGATGTTCTGAGCAACACAGGTCAGTGTAACATAGTTGACTTGAAGTTTCAATGAAATATTTTGATCGTTTATCTTTCTCAGGCTGTCCACAAAGATTTTGTGAAGAAAGGTAGATGTTACAGTCCCAACATTTCATGGCAATTGTGGTGCTTCTTTAAGATGAGTTTAGAGGCAGTCTGCAATCAACTTGTGGGTGGGTGTGGTTTCAGAGTTTTCCCCAAGCATCAGTTGCTTTGGAATTTATCTCTCAACTCTACCAGGTAACATTGAATATAATTACAAAGAAAGGCCAAATTGTCACCTTGATGACAACTGTTGTACCAAAAGTTTATTCTGAATACATGGTGGGGGTAGAGAGAGGATCATGTTCATAATCTCTTAAACTAGAAGATCTGTTACCTTATTATGTCCTTTACTTATTGGATCAAGTCCAAATCTTTTGCCTGGATTGATACAGATCTGTCGGATCATTTATCAACCAGCAGGAGGAGATGTTTCCCTCTGTTAAGTATGTTAGGGCTCCCTTCTTTGGATTCAGTTAGACCAGCTCATTGCAAGAGATTAACACATTATTTTCAATTGCTAGGGTTGCATTCCTATATGCAAGGAATGCATGTTTTTCTCTCTCCCAAATTACCAACATTATGCAATAGTATTGACAAATTATGGTGCCAATGTGAGGAGGTAGGCAGATCCACTATAATGGCAGGCATGTCCAAACTTTGGCCCTCCAGATGTTTTGGACTGCAACTCCCACAGTCCTTTGTCATTGGCAATCTAAGCTTAGAATTCTAGGAGTTGTGGTCCAAAACATCAGGAGGGCCAAAGCTTGGACATGCCTGCACTATAGCTAGTATCCTATTGCTGGCCCTAATGAGGATAGATCCATTGTCAAAAATCTTGTTGCACAACAGTGATGTCATCAGCAGTGAAGACATGCTTCTAATCAAAGGAGATTTGCTGTGGATTAAAGTCAACCTTGGGATGTACACAATGTGGCAAATCTCTGTGTACCCCAAACTCCCCCCTGAAAGACCTAATAAGTGGCAATTTGCTGCCAATGGTAACATGTTGTTGCAGAAGCAGAGCTGTGCAACTGGATTTTTGCCACTGATTCAATCATATTTCTATGAGTGTTTAGTTGTCAGAGGTAACAGTAATTGATTCAGTGATTCTAGTATTACTTGGGACTAGAAATAGGATACTGTTCAGTATGTTTTGATCTATATAATGGCAGTTTTGAAGATAAAATATAGAGTAAATATAGACCTCTTAAAAGGAGGCAGTTTGCTTCCAAAAGTACAGCACCTGTCAGTGTGATTATGCAAGAGGATTTTAGCCAATGTTTTTGCTGGGTATTGGTTCCAAGCAACTAAGTACAGTGAACCCTTATATAACAAACAGTTTGTATAACATAAAATTTGTACAACATAAAAAATCCTGGAGATAAGGTATAGCTAAATATAACTGGTGCTGTAATTTCGGAGGCAAATTGCCTCCTTTTAAGATGAGCCACACAACTCTGTACACAACAGATAGCATCACTCTGTGGTGATTTCCTAGCTTGCAACAATTTGTTTCAAAAATTACACGATTTGTTTTCTTCTTCCTCTTTCTCTTCTGCTTTAGTGGGGCAGAAATGTGAAGCTCCCATAGGAGTCAATGGAGAAAATGTTTGTGAAGATAGTCATATACGTTGTGCATGTAAAGATGCATCGAAGACAGTGGAGCACCCGGCCTTTCTGAGTGAGGAGTGGATGAAAGAGGATTTTGAACAGCATGCTACGCTTTCATATAAATATGCACAGAACTGGGAATCATAAATGTACTCACCATGAAGTCCTGTTTATAGTCCACCTATAATCACTAATTTATCACTTTTATTTTTCTGCTGCTTTTCCTCCAACGAGCTGAAGGCTAAATGCATGGCTCTGCTGTACCACACTTTGTCTTAACAACAGGCATGTAAGGAAGGTTAAGCTGAAAGCAAGTTATTGCCCCAAGATCACTTGGGGAGGCTGGACCAAAGTGGCTAAGGACAACCTGAGGTCATTTGCTTCTCAAAGCTACACTGTCACTTCTATGGCAGCGCAGCTATGTCAGGCGATTTTTGCAGTGAATTTGGTGGGGATTGGCTCCAAGCAAGGAAGTGCAAAGGGTTTGCATCTATTTTTATATGATACATCAATAGACAGGATGACTGAATAGCTCAGTGGTTTAGGTATCTGGCTGCAGAGGCAGAGGAGAGATTGGGAGTTCAGTTCTCCACTGGGTCTCATGGGAGAAGAGCCAGCCTACATGGCCTTGGGCAAGCTGCAGAGTCCCAGGGAACCTCCCACCTCCACCACCCCGAAGAAGGGAATGGTAAATGACTTCTGAATATTCTCTACATAGAAAAGTTCTAGTTGTTATGTTTCCATATATGGCAATAAGGATGAAGTGGGGATTGCTGAATGGCTGCCAACAAGATCAGAAAAGACATACCAGTTTGCACCACCAGAAGTGGAATCCAGAAGCTACACCTTTGGACTCAGTCTGCCTCTCCCAAATTTGAAATTATTTTTAAACCAAAGTGCCTGTTAACCACATCTGGCTATGGTTTGTGGGCGCCCCTTCCCCACAGTATAGTACAGCTTTATAGTGACTAGCCTGATGAAGATTTGTATGAGCCAAAAGTTAGCTAATGTTTGCAATTTTCAGTAGCCTAATAAAACTATCATACATCTTTGCCTTTAGTAGTTGCAGGCTAAATCTGGGTTATATTTACCCAGAAAAATATCCTAATGAGTGACCATTAGTCAAATGGGTAGTATAGAGATGAAGTTCTACTACATTCCATAGCACTTACTCCCAGGAAGATGACCATAAGAATGCAACCTTACTGTTGGACTCGTTATTTGTGGAAACGCAAATACTTGGATGATCTATTCATGTATGAATCTTGTAATTTGATACCTTTATTATATTACTTCTTGTAGAATCCTAAGATCCCACTTTGCCATTCTGAGCGTCTGCCTTCACAAGCCATGGTAATTTCCTTTGTTCAATTCTTGGACTTTCTCCTTCATCTCTGTGCATGATGAAAAGTTCTGCAGAACTCAAAACTCACCTGATTTGTAACTTTTCAGACACCCAATAAAGAGAACCCAGGACTTCAATTTTTAGAGGGTTATGTTTTATAAGTCCTAAGACAACTAGCCTTGCTTTTATATACATGCTTTATCTTATTTTGGAGGGGAAAGTACAGGGATATAGACCTTAAACAGAAAGTTGTCTACATCTGCAGCAACAACATTTGTACATGACACGTGCCAGATCTAATAAGGCAACCTGCGGGTCTGTAGCATTCTTCCATGTTTAAACGACATTCAGAAAGGAGAGGCTAATGGCCCACAATTTAATTTAATTCAAAGGAATCCCTGTGATAATTTACAAACATTTAAGCAACCAGGACACGGCATCTACCTGCAGGTAATAAAAAGTGTTCACAGCAGTAAGCATTTTTCCACTTGCTTGTAGAACTACACTTCCCAGCATTCTGTGCAAAGGCCGATGCTTTCAGCTGTAACTTTCCAGGCGGGAGGGAGGGTTGCTGGAGGAGGAAGAATCAAGTTTCTATTTCTTTGCAACTCAATGCACCGCCTCCTTCAGTTGAGACAAACAAGCTAAACCAGAAGAGTCTCTCCAGTCCCTAGCCGGCTGAAGAGGTGAGTAAACAGAGCTAGACTTTTTAGAACTGGTTTCTTCCTTTGCTGGGGGCTAAATGACATTTTAAGTGGTGTGCTGCATGCGTTCGAAGAGGGCTAGGAAGGACTGGGAGCAGCAATCATTTGTAGTTACATAAAACTGCCGGGAGAGATTGTTTGGAGTTTCAGGATTCCATGTCAGGAGTAAGCAGATAACTCTCAATTCTAGCTGCCCTTTGCATCTAAACCCAAGGAAGCTTTTTCTGCTCTGGATCAATGTCTGCTGTATTGTTAATGGGCTGGATGAGGGTGAACAAACTGAAACATAATCCAGACAAGACAGCCTGGTATGAAAGGCAGATCAAGGAACACGGCTATGTGGGATGGGGTTACACTCCCTCTGAAAACACAGGTGTGCCACTTGGGAGTGGTCCTGGCTTTATCTCTGGGCCTGGATGGCAATGTTTCAAGGGTGGCCAGAACTGCATTTGCAGAATTAAAACTAGCCTGGCAGCTGCATCCTGAAGAGGTCTGGTCTGACCCCAGTGAGTTGTACCTTAGTTACATCCCGACTGGACTACTGTAATGTGCTGTACATGGGGCTGCCTCTGGAAAGTGTCAGGAAGCTTCAGTGGTCCAAAATGTGGCAGCCAGGTTGCTCACTGGAGCTGGTGACAGGGGTCACATAATCCCCCTGTTTCGTCAGCATCACTAGCTGCCCATCCATTTCCAAACCCGGTGCAAAGTAGTGGTTCTAATGTATAAATCCCATAATGACTTGAATCCAAGCTATCTCAAGGACAGTGTCTCCCATTAGGGGGCTCGGCTGGTCTCATCTTTGCTGTACTATTTGTAAGCAGGCAAAACCCTTTCTCTTCAGGCAAGTGTTCCCTCAGAGACTGGTTGCCTCAGTGGAATTTTCAAACATTGTTATGTGTTACTGCTTCGAATGTGTTTTTACTATTGCTTTTGTTAGATTAGTATTTGTTTGATCCTTTCTAGGATTTGCATACACATTGTTTTTAGTTTTAAATATTGCATTTTAATGATGTAAGCTGCCATGAGCAATTTTTAAGAAGAAAAGTAGGGTAAAATATTTTAAATTAATAAATAAGAAACAGTTTTAACTCTGTGTTTCCAGTCACAGTTTACTTCTTCTTATGGCATGTCACAGGATCTGTCCATTTTGCCTTGTATATCGTCTGCTGATAGTGGCTCTTCAGAGCCTCACACAGCAAAATGGTATCTCCCATCATCTGATACTTTTTGCTGGAGACATGTGATTCATTCTGGGATGAATCACACATCTCAACCCATGGACCATGGTTCCTTTACAATTGTCTAATTATTTATGACAGAGGAAATGGAGGACCCAAATACATCCCACTGCATGCAGTACGGTATTAAGAAACAGCTTCGGAAACAGAAGAAATACCTGTTCTTGGGCTGGGTGCCAAAGACAGCAATTCTAATGTGTGTCCTTATGATATGAGAACTCAATTTATTGAAGCAAGGCTAATCTGTGTGTCTTATTTTTCCTTGTAAAGGGGTTACTCACAGATGCTGATTAGTGCATGAGAGAATTTTATTTATACTGTTTATAAAAGACACTAATATATATAAGGTACTAAGACTGAATGGAAGCCCAGGGTAAAATTTCTACTCAGTCATAAAACACATTTAGTGACTGAGCACCATCTCGTTTCATAACTTACCTCAGTGAGTTATTACAGGGGAATGCATACACTGTACTTTGGATGAACAGTGGGACATAAATGCACAATAACAATGAAGATAATAACAGCAGCATCAATATAGTGACGAACAATCGGAACTGTGAATTAGGAGGCTATTCATTCTATCTCATCTCTGCCATGAACTCAGGAACCAGCCATTGATAAATAGTTTCTTCTTAACCTGTCATTTGTAATAAGGAGAAACATATTTCCCTACTTTGGGGGTTAACTTGAACCCGGGGTTAACTTGAACCTGGAGCTATCATTCCTGTTATCCTTCACCACTGTCTTGGTGGCGGATGATGGAAATCAGTCCCTCACTATCTGAAAGTCACAGTCATTTACCTCACAAGGCCATTGTAAGAACAACTGAGGTAGCATTTGTGAACTTCTTTGAACCTTCACATATTCCTTGCTGTGGTTCCAGCAGATTATAGCTTCTCTTGCTATTGACAGAAAAAACAATTCTTAATTTCCTTAATTTCCACGTTTCGCGCTGCGGTTAAGCATTGACAGAAGTGGAATGCTGAACATATATGCACAATAGCAAGTCTGCATTTCATTTGAACCTGTGACACAGTCTACTGGGAGGTGTGCCTTTCACAGCCTTGATGGAGACAATTCCTGGAAGCAAAACAGGGTGTAGCTTTTCTGTAAGGGGGAAAGGGAAAGTAAGTAGGCAGTTTTATGAAATTGCTTTAATTTGGAGCCTGGTAATTTGACCTGGGTTTAGGCAGCCTTTGCCCAGTAAATGCGTAATCAGAAAAGAAGTGAAACAAGGGGCACATGGTAAGGACTTGTCTTCTGTTTGTGCTCAAGCTTTTGTATTCTGAATTAATTGATGCTGAAGACTCTTAAGTCCTGCAACAAAAAAAGAGAACATTAAAGTGGGAGCCTGCCTAACAAGAGAAAGGTATATAGATGGTTCTGATTCTGGTTCTGCTCTCATTTTTCATTTTATTTATTTATTTATTTATTTATTTATTTATTTATTTATTTGTTTGTTTATTTGTTTGTTTATTGCATTTATGTGCTATCTTTCCTCCAGGAACTGAATGCATGACCCTTGCCAGATAGCTTAGGCTAAGAAGTAGCAGCTTCCTGAATATCATTTTAGTGTCACAACTTGGGTTGGAAAGGATTTGAACCTTCTATTACTCTCACTACTGAACCAAGAATAAGAATAAGAATACGGTGAATATAAAAAATTTACACACCCGTTAAAATGTCAAGTGTCTGTGATGTAAATAAATGAGACAAAGATCAATCATTTCAGAACTTTTCCACCTTTAATGAGACCTATGAACTGTACAACTCAGTTGAACCACAAACTGAAATCTTTTAGATGGAGGAAGAAAAAAAATAAAAATAAAATAAAATAATATGGTGGCATATGTCTGCATATCCTTAAACTAATACTTTGTTGAAGCACCTTTTGATTTTATTACAGCACTCAGCCTTTTTGGGTATGAGTCTATCAGTATAGCACATCTTGACTAGGCAATATTTACCCACCCTTCTTTGCAATAACACTCCAAATCTGTCAGATTGCAAGGGTGTCTCCTGTGCACAGCCCTCTTCAGATCACCCCACGGATATTCAATTGGATTCGGGTCTGGGCTCTGGCTGGGGCAGAATGTTAATCTTCTTCTGGTGAAGCCATTCCTTTGTTGACTTGGATGTATGCTTTGGGTCGTTGTCATGCTGAAAGATGAAGTTCTTCCTCATGTTCAGCTTTCTAGCAGAAGCCTGAAGGTTTTGTCCCAGTATAGACTGGTATTTAGAACTGTTTATAGTACCCTCTACCGTGATTAAGGACCCTGTCCCAGCTGAAGAAAACAGACCCAAAGCATGATGCTGCCACCCCCATGCTTCACTGTGGGTATGGTAGTTTTGTGCCAAACATATATTTTGGAATTATGGCCAAAAAGTTAAACCTTGCTTTCATCAGACCATAACACTTTTCTCCACATGCTTTTGGGAGACTTCAGATGTGTTTTTGCAAATTTTAGCCGGGTTTGGATGTTTTTCTTCGTAAGAAAAGGCTTCCGTCTTGCCACTCTACCCCATAGCCCCGACACATGAAGAATACGGGAGACTGTTGTCACATGTACCACACAGCCAGTACTTGCCAGATATTCCTGCAGCTCCTTTAATGTTGCTGTAGGCCTCTTGGCAGCCTCCCTGAGCAATATTCTTCTAGTCTCTTTATCAATTTTGCAGGGATGTCCAGTTCTTGGTAATGTCACTGTTGTGCCATATTTTCTCCACTTGATGATGACTGTCTTCACTGTATTCCATGATATTTCTAATGACTTGGAAATTCTTCTGTACCCTTCTCCTGAGTGATGCCTTTTGACAACATGATCCCTCTGATGCTTTGGAAGCTCTCTGCAGACCATAGCTTCTTCTCTAGTGTGTGACTAAGAAAATGTCAGGAAAGACCTACTAGCACAGCTGATCTTTATTTGGCATTCCTCAGGGGCACTTTAAATGATGGCAGGTGTGTATGACTCCTACTTAAGTTGAGTTTGAATGTGATTTTTTTTTACTGCTGAGCATAGCTATATTCCCAGTTATAAGAGAGTGTGCACAGCACACATATGCCACCATATTATTTCAGTTTTTTATTTTTCCTTCCTCCACCTAAAAGATCTCAATTTCTGTTTCAACTGAGTTGTACAGTTCATAGGTCTCATTAAAAAGTTCTGAAATTATTTATCTTTGTGTCATTTATTTACATCACAGGCAAGTGACATTTTAACAGGGGTGTGTACACTTTTTATACCCACTATAATAATAATAATAATAATAATAATAATAATAATAATAATAATAATAATAATAATAATAATAAT
>JAHTLZ010000111.1:12698089-12803155 GCA_023846285.1 Phrynocephalus versicolor | reverse complement strand
CATAACAGGTTGTTAAATTCTATATCTCTCATGGGACACTTCTACATTTGTCCTTTTTTAGAAATAATAATAATAATTTTGTAATTGTATTTGGAAATCTCACCAACTCATAGTGGGACTAATTTTTTGAATGTGATTGCCCAGCATTCCCTTTATCCATCTGGGTTTGGGGAGTCATGTCTCCCTCTTGTCCCATTTCAGTCCCAAGCACAGAATCAACAGAAGGAAGTGCAAAAGCTGAATGGCGTGAATCAAGAGAATGCAAAGCAACTCCAGCAGCTGAAGGAAGAGAATTACCAGTTAAATGAGGCCTTGCTTAGCCAGGTAAGCATCCCTCATCTCCCCCATCCCTTTTGCTATAGATCTGTGGCTTTCTCCCTCTGTTTTGTAGACCCTTGGGACTCCTTGGGTAGTCGGAGTCATAGCTTGTATAATAACCCAAATGCTTTGCATACACAAACATGCAGATTCTGTGCATGGCCTCTCATGTTTGAAGGAGGATGCTGGAGAATGCAGCTTGGTTACTTGTAGTGGTTAGGGTCTTAGATTTTGAGATCCAGTCACTCACTCTCAATCTGAAGTAGCTCACAAGATTGTTGTGAAGGGACAGTGACGAAAAAGACTACTCTGTAATATGCAGCTATGAGCTCAATTGAAAGGTGATATATAAATGTAAAACATAACCTTCCAGTCATAGTAACATTGGTGCTAAACTAGGGTAGTATTGGCGAATCTATGGCATGGGTGCCAAAAGTGGCACTCAGAGCCCTTTCTGTGGGCACCCAATATCGCCCCTTCACAGCCACCTGTATTCAGGTTAAATTGCTGTACTGGCACTTTGTGGGAAATTAGTGGGTTTTGTGGAAAACCCACTAATTTTCCCGCTAAATTTTGTGGCACTTTGTGGAAAATTAGTGGGCACTTGGTCTCACTGAACTAGGGGGACAGATGGTCCAATTAAGTCAAAAGCAAGGCCGTTTCACAAACTTTTGTGGTTATTTTGCCATTAAGTAGCTTCCAACTTATGGTGAGACTATGAATGCTATCCTTTCAACAAACCCATGATTAAGGCTGGGCTGAGAAAATGTGTCTGTTCCAAAACTGTGAACAAAGTGGGGGAGAACTGGATGGGTAGCTATATGACAGTGTATGCATGCTTTGAATACCTTTCCCGTTTGTGCTTCTAATTGCAAATTCTTGTTGTTCCTTAGCAACATTTGGAAGAGGAACTGGAGGAAAAGACACGTTTGCTTCAGACCCTGCAGAAGGAAATCAATGAAAAGGAAAAGGCAAATCAGGTATTAGGTTTGTCAAGTCAAGATGGAAGAGGATCATGCCTGAGCCTTTCGGAACAGAAGTGTTCAAAAATGCTATGAAAATCAATATGCCGTTCGAAGCCCCTTTAGGAAGGTTGTTATGAAAGTTGTGTTGTAATTTTGCAATGAAAAAGAGATGGCTTAGGAGAGTGTTCCCACACCTGGCACTGGCTCTCATTACGTCTAGCCAGCATGGCCAAGTGCAGCTGTAATCAAGTATAGACAGTACCTCTAAAGATTACCACAGAATGTAGTTACCTAAGAAACTGTGTGTGCTTTCTAAACTATGCACCTCAATAGGCGTAATGAATAAGAAATGCTGCAGGGCAACCAGCAAAGCAAGGAAGCTTTCATAGTCCACTGGTTCAAGTTATCAGTGTATCACAATCACTGATACTGGACCTGTGTGGACAGTGAGGCTGGCTTTTTTTTTTTTTACAAAATATTTCATTGGACTGGTGATGTTCCTGGCATTATTTGCAAATGGCCATATACAACTAGTATTTTAGTGGCAACAGCACCCAGTAATATAACCCAGACCACAGACTTAGAGCTTCTCTTTTGAATGAATGAATGAATGAATGAATGAATGAAAGCTTTATTACGGTCAATGACCAGTATCCACAATGCATGTATACAAGTAATACTGATTCAGACAAGGCAAGGAGAAACAGGGGAGGGAGGATACTGTAAAAATGGAGACATATTAAACTGTAGCTGCTTGAACATTTGTTGAAATGCTTTGTGCAGGAATTATGATTGCCACTGCACAGAATTTAGCTATATTGGGCAGCATATTTAAAATAAGATGTTCAGAGACTTAGAGTTTCGATTTTGGTTCCCTTGCCAGCACTCCTGACTCTTTTCCCATCCTTGCCCTTGGCTTCATTGCTGGTTCCTGCCTCCTGCTTGGCTTCTGTTCCTTCATGCTTCAACTGACACGTCATATTATAGACCCAGGCAAGAGGAACTGTCCCGTGCTGACTACATACCAATACATACACAACTGTTAATATCTTTGTTTTGATAGGGGGTAAATAAAGGGCTGAAACTTTGATTGGTTGCATCAGAATAGACTTGGCAAAGCATGAGGAGCAGATTCTTGCACTGGGTGACCCACCTGCCAGCCAACATGCACCTTTACCAGGGTTCAGTATATCCCTAGGTACGTCACCACCAGAGGAACTCCTTTGTATACATTTTGTTTGTTTGTTTGTTTGTTCATACATACATACATACATACATACATACATACATACATACATACATACATACATACATACATACATACATACATACATACATACATACATACATACATACATACATACATACATACATACAACTTATATGCTGCCCACTACCCAAAGGTCTCTGGGCAGCTTACAATTAAAATGAACAGTTAAAACAATTAAAACATGAAACTGTCAATTAACAGTTAAAAACAATACAAACATTTAAATACAAAACACTAAAATTGCCATCAGGACTCACAATCTATTTTATCTGAGTTAAAATCTTCAGAAACAGGAAGGTTTGTGTGTGTGTGTGTGTTGTGTTGTTACAGTCGTGACCAACTCTTTGTGACTCCATGTACTTGGTGCCAAAATGTCATCAGCGTTGGCGCCATTTTGATGACATTTTGGCACCAGGCGGATCTCACTTGGGAGGGTGTTCCATAGCCATTTTGACAAGCAGCCTACCTGAGTCAGGCACCCTCATGTTACCTCCTCAGCTCCCTGATCTTCATGGGGGAGGGGGTGGTTCCAAGCCCAGGATAGGACAAAATGCCCATCTCCCTCACCAGGGATCTACTCATAGGCACAAATCCATCCTCAAGTGCAACCAAGAGGTGGTGACAAAGTTTACATACATTATAATGCAACATTCACTTCTGCTCATAACATTCTATCATGAATACAATTAACTATAATCTCTGCAGATTACCCAGCAATAAGGGGAAGGGGGGGGCTGAAGCCTCAAGGAAGACTGGCTGGAGAGGAGCAGTAAACATGCATGTCCAAACTTCGGCCCTCCTGATGTTTTGGGCCACAACTCCCACAGTCCTTTTCCATTGGAAATACAGGCTTGGGATTCTGGGAGTTGTGGTCCAAAACATCAGGAGGGCCAAAGTTTGGACATGCCCGAATGCTTCTCTAATGGACCAGGGTGAAGACTACTTCCCTCTGGTCTGCTGGGTGGGCTTCTCCCAGCATTTCCCAGCCAGCTTTTGATTGGCTAGGAACTCTCCAACACGACTGGCTGTTTCTCCTGGCCAGCTCCTCCTCAATTGGCTGATCCAGGAGCATGGTGGGCACTTGCCCATGTGGCCAGGAGTCAGGAGCCTGAAAATGAACCCCTGGCTTCTGAATTACCTGATGAGGAAGTGTTCTTTCTTGCTGATCTTGCACTCTTAAAGAGGAATACTGTAGCTTGTCCAGCATTATAATGCCAAGTATAGGGGCAGATTTTCTGTGGTGATCAAAGCAGGAGTATGGAATCTGTGTTGTTCTCGATGTTGAAGAACTACTATTTCTTTCTAGTAGAAAAGTCTTACTATTGGGGAGACCAGCCAGCCTGGGAGAGATGGGGTTTTTAATCCAACATCTGGGAGATCAAAACTTCCCCATCCTTGCTGCAAAGTGTTCTGACGTAACTTTGTTTCTGTATTGCAGATGGCTTCCATATGTGCTGACATCTCATTCTAGTATTTCTTCTTTGCAGAATTTAAGGCGGGAGAATGAAGGATTGATGGCATGCCTTCCTAAAATGATAGACGATGAACCTGTAGGGCTCCTAACTCAGTCGGCACAAAATTCTGGCCTTTTGTTTGGGAATCCATATTCTGGTGAGTATCCAGGTAGATTGTAGAAGGTTTAAACCAAAGCCCAAAAAATGTATCGGGTGATGTCTTAAATGCCCAAGGCAAATATCTCATTTGGAATTTTTTTGCACACAAAATTATGCAAACAGTTGCCATGTTTGGTGAAGTCTGTGGCACAAATCATTCACACAGTAGACACCCAACCAAATGGCGCAACCATTTGCCCAACATGACTTGCATGAATGGAAATCCCCAGCTTTAAACATGCATACACAAACCTGGGGATGAAGAAGCAAATTCTACAATGAGGAAAAATTACTGTTTCCCCTTGCAGTGTATGGAAAGGAATGAATAGCTCAATTGTTCTTAGCCATGTGTTCCCAGTGCCATGTTTTCCATTTAGTGGTGGTCAATAACTTCCAATTTAATAAAAGAAAATGTTAGCAAGAGTCATGTATTACCTGGCAAGCAATTTTATCTGCGGAATATCATGTGAAATGATGAGTAGTCCGCCCATGATGGTATCGCTTCTGTACCCTAATCAGGTTGTTAAGGCTGTTCCTGCTACCAGGAAGAGTCCTGCTAGGTGACATTGAAGAGATGCAGTGATATAAAACCAAGAGTCTGTGAGTGATTGCAGCCACAGTGTAAGCCCTACGATGGGGTGTAGATCATGTTCAGTTGGGTTCGTTTCGAGTCTTCACCATCTGTACTTTAACTATCTTTCCTGTCATTCCACTGTGGAATGCTTCTTGAGTCAAGGCTAAAATATTCTCTTTATTTTGCAGCACCTACAGAAATTCCTGCAACAGATTTGGTAAGAGGAGTCATTATGCTTGTGTATTTTCTTCAGTGTACGTGGAGAGTTTTAATTGAACCAGTGAAGCTTTTTCTGATTTGTTATTTGTTCCATTATTATTACTTAAGATAGCACCATCCATGTATTTAATGCTATAAACACATCCCAGGCATACATATTCCAGCCTCTGAGACCAACATGACATGCTGTAGACAAGAAAGGGCATAATATGGAACAAAGCTAAATAGGGGAATAATATGTGATTGTTGCATTGCTGGGCTTGTCAAAATCAGCTTTCTAAAAAACGGTCAGATCCAGGACCCACAGCATAGAACTCAGGGAGTTTTACTCTACCTGCACTTGCACATACAGTATTTAGGTTTAGTTACAGTTTCATTCATGTCTTTGTTCTCTTGCATGGCATTTATGGTGCTTGAAGCCAAAGCTGGAATTTAGTGAGAAAACTGTACAGTTGCAAAGTTTCCAAATTCATATCCTGATTGTGTTGTCGGGGGAAAATGCAGCCTTCAGCTTTTGGGCTTTGGGGGCAGGTAGGGTAAAAAAACAGCAAGTTGCTTCTGACAATTATTTTCACAATCCAAAACCGTTGCACCTCCTTTCTCTGTATTTTCAAAATATATTTGTGGTGGATCATGTTAGGAAAAACAGATTGCCTATTCTGCTAGAGACTTTTATTTGGAAGTCTGGAGGAGACTAAAACCCTGAATTGTCAAATCAGACCTTCAATTTATTTATTATTTATTTATTTATTGGATTTTTATACCACCCATCTGGTAACAAGGCCACTTTGGGTGATTAACAACAATTTGTCAGTACAATACAACACAGAACAAATCCATATAATTCATGCAATAAAATAAAATAAAATAAAATAAACATAAAAATACAGTAATATAATGAAGATAAAATTAAAATGACATGAAAATAACAGATAAATTCAAGACTTTACAATCCCAACAGGACACCAACTAGAATCACTTAGTTAA
The DNA here is from genome assembly GCA_023846285.1 of Phrynocephalus versicolor. Taxonomy (NCBI): domain Eukaryota; kingdom Metazoa; phylum Chordata; class Lepidosauria; order Squamata; family Agamidae; genus Phrynocephalus; species Phrynocephalus versicolor. Next base: position 12,797,209 of record JAHTLZ010000111.1, on the reverse strand, counting down.
TCTAATCACTACCAGCTATAAGCCACATTCCCTACCCACCCCCATGAAACATTAGCTTTATTTTGAAGCTGATTGGGACCAGTCTGAAAGCTGAAGGGAGTTGTACTGTCTGTCCCGATTGACGCCTACGGAATATAATATGAATCGTATACTTTGCCCCTCACCAGTACAGTGCTACCTTGTATAAAGGAATTAATTTGTTCCAAATGAAAGTATGTTAAGCAAATTTTCCTTTATACAAATTCCTATAGGAATGCATTGAAAAAGGAGTGATCCCATTTTTATGTTGTACAGATTCTCCTCATAGGTGATTATGTTAAGCAAATTTCCCCTATCTCTGGAATTTTTTATGTTGTACAAATTTTATGTTATACAAGCTGTTTGTTATACAAGGGTCCACTTGTATGCTGCAAAATAAACATTTTATTTGTTCTGCTGTAAGTGGGCATCACACATTTTTGACACAGGTATTCTTCCTTTTCTTTCTGCTTTCACGTTCTCCTTCCTTCAGGACTCGGTAAAAACATGCCCTGTGTGCAAGAAAGTCTTCTCTACCGACATGGGAGAGCAACAGTTTGCTGATCACGTGGGCAGCCATATTCTGCAGTGCCCCTTCTGCCCAGAGACCTTTGACAAATCTAACATGCAAGTTTATGACGACCACGTCTACTGCCATCACTTAGACTAAACTTGAGCCTGCTTAAGCTTAAGCCATGAAGGAAAATCCCCTTCTCTTACTTACCCATTTACCACCCCCTTTTATGTTGCATAGAATGGAAGTGGCATAAAATGATTTCTGCATTTACTACACTTGGCGTGCCAGCATGAAACCTGTTGTTGGGACTGCAGCATCGATCAGCTAGCTATTCCCTTCCAATATATGACCCTCTCAATTAAATATGCACTGTGTTTTGCTGTGGAAAAGGGTATCTTCTTCTTGGTCACGTAGGCCCTTCAACAGCTCAAATTTTGCCGCAGGTTATTTCCAAACGAAGTGGGTTCCCCACCACCACCAATTTCTTTTATTATGACTGAATGATCTTTTCCCTTATCCTGCTATGTTTGTAATACACCGATATTTCTACAGCATAAGCTGTTTTCTAATATATTTTATCTTTCTCTATAAACTACAGGAATTTATGCACTTTCATTTTTTAGCTGTGTTCATGTTAAGGAAGTTAATAATCATGAAACAAACAAAAATGGCAGCAGCTCTACTGATTCTTGCATTCTTGATATTTTTTTACACCTTTCTGTAACTGCAGAATAGGTTTTCTGCCAATATGCTTGTGTGACCCACGGTGCTGCACGAAATCCTGGTCATGCTGCTTTTGCAGGTGGTGACTGGACAAAAGGAGGCATGGATCTTGACTTGGCATAGGTTTTAGACTAACTTTCAGCAACCCCCCGCCGTCACAAGGGGGCATGGAATAGTACAAATATTATTATGTCATTTTGGCACCCCTTCCCAACATGGCGCTCAGGGCACATGCCCCCCCTGCTCCTTCCAGTTGCAGACCTGCAGCATGGTTCATCATTGCGTGTGGACATGATTAGGTTGCAGTTCCATCAGCCGCAACTAGTATAGCCAGTGTTGTGATCTTAGGAGCGAGTCTTAGGAACACAGAAGCAATATGTTTCCCACCATTAAGCCTAAGCATTAAGGTATGGAGCTCTGATAATAACGATGACATGCATAAGTAAGTCTTAATTCAAGTTTCCTACTCTTGAGTCCTTGTGGCACAGTGATTAAGCGGCTGTACTGCTGCTAAAACTGTGCTCATGACCTGGGGTTCAATCCCAGGTAATGGGCTCATGGTTGACTCAGCCTTCTATTCTTCCAAGGTTGGTAAAATGAGTACCCAGCTTGCTGGGGTGACAATGTGTAGCCTGCATAATTAAATTATAAACTGCCCAGAGAGTACTTGGAAGTGTTATGGGGCAATATATAAGAACACTTTGCTTTTTGCCAGATTGAAAGGTCTACTGACAATTTCCCAGATTGCTTGGAGTGCTTTTTGGGTTGAGTGGTATGGAATGAAAGGCTGAGGGACTTGAACCAGCTGGATTCTCAAAACCGTCAAAAGGAGAAAAACAGACCCATCCCTTTGATTTTATTCACCACTACCCAATGCAAATAAGCAACTTAGAAATCAAAAGAATTAGAAGATATATCTTGTAATGTCATCTGTTGTTCGTTCATTGATGCTTTAGAACTTCGACAGCTTGACCCAAATTTTGACTCACTCATTTTAAAGAAGGCTTGTTCGGCACATATAAGGAAAGAGTAAAACTGTATAGGTATCTGGAAATCTTGCACTGTTTTTGAATAATACTGTTTTTAACCAATTTATTTTGATGCTGGTAACACTTTTTCTTATGCAAGACCAAAAGCTGTAACCACTGGTCAACAACATAAAGGTATTAAACTCTGTACTGATTACTGACAAACATCTACTGCTGTATGTAGGGACATGTGATTTGATTTTTTAAGAATGTTTTTTAAAAGAATTGTATTCTAGAATGTCCTACGATGTAGAAAATGTAAAGTTGTATTGGTTGACCATCACAATTAATTATATATAAATATGCACCTGTTCATTGTCTCATTTGAAAGCCTTCTTGATAGGGTTGTTCCCTAACCCTACTTGAATTTCTAACTGATCACTGGAAAGGAAACAAAGGGTATTTGTACACGACCCCTAAACTCCGCAGCAAATGGCTGCCAGCTCTGGAGCTTACAATTGTTTCCCCACCAGCTCTGGAGTTTGCAGGAAATTAAGTGCGACCACGCCCACCTAAGCGCGTCCCAGCGCACTTTTCTTGTACCTGCTCTAGGAGGGTGAAAATCCCCAGGTCTGGATTTAATCTGGTGAGTGCGGGGCTCTCCTCGCTTCTGTTTGGTTTTTTTTTGCCTCCCGCCCCTTTAAGAGAAGGAATCAGGACGACGACGGGGCTCCGGGCGGCTTCGGAGGTGAGCCTGCATTTTTTCCTCTCTTCTTCCCTCCCCTCACGCAGACAGGAGCAAGGAAGTGCGGAGGGGTGGGGACGCAGGAAGAGCAATGAAACCCCAAGATCCCTGGTCCGAATTTAAGTGGCCAGCGGATCTTAGGGGTCGTGTGAAAAGGCCCAAATAGGGACCACAGGGGACCAGCAGATACATAGCACTTAATTCCGTAGTCCAAAACTAGCTGAAGACAGTGTGCTGCCTTGAGTAAAAGGATGAGAGGGTGATCTTCCATTCCCTGTGCACAAGTTAAGGGAAGTTGAATCTTACTCCAACACTCACAAAGAGAGAGGGTCCCCCACTGAGGCAGCAGTCACACAACCACATGGCCTTGGCATGAAGCTGCCATTTTGAGCCAAAGGAGAACAGCTTGCCCCTGGCAAGCTAAAAGTGGCTATTTTCTCACACACCTTGTTCAGGTTTTCATTGTAGATCCAGAATCTGAGGAAGGAAGATGCCAAACAATTTTCATTAAAAGCCTCTTTATTGTTGCTTGTGAAAGAGATATGACATAAAGCAGGAATCAGACCCTCAAAATAGCCGAATGAAATTAATTGGACAAAACAACAGCTGTATTTTGAAAATAAAAAAGAGGGACTTTCATACCCAGCGATTCAGCCTCTAGCACAGGTTCAGGGTTATAATTTGGTTTATTCATTGGGTAGAAGCAGCCAATGTTTTACTTAAAGTCACATTAATGTTTTAACCTGCTGAGTGCAAGGAGATGTTTCTTCACTTTGCAGTCATCTCTGTTTGATGTGAAGAATCCACACGGGCAGTGCTGAGAGTTCATGTTGCTTCGGAGGTGGTGGTTTTATAAAGTTCCTAGAGTATAAGCAAAAGGCAGTGTGGTCTACAAGATTAAACAAATGCAAGAATAGGTGATACATTTTATTGGATAAACAAATTCCTGAAAAGAGTTGAAAAGAATTGCACCCATGTGCTGTGTCCAAATGGCAACCCAAACACAAAAGCACATACTCCTCGAATGTTACTGTCAAGCAAGGCAGAATAAGAGTCCTGGAGGTTATTTCCAGATAAAATGCCCTAGGAAAAAATATCTAAGCCAGAAAAGGTAGCAGATGAAAAAAAGTGTCTCGTGTCCTTCATGCAGTATGGATGGACTTGGTGGGCCTTTCACTTAACTATTTACCTTTGGCCTTGTGGTACTGCTTCACCATCTCAGAGAGCTTCTCCATGGCTTCAGGGATACCTTCTCCACTCACAGCACAGCAGCCTTGCACGTGCCACCTGTGCCCGGGCATCTTCCTCAGTCTCATTTTTTCTGCCACCTCCATGGGAGGCCATGCCCCAGGCAAATCTTGTTTGTTGGCCAGCAGCAACAAAGGCACCCCGTCCATCTCTCGGACCTCCAGTAGTCCTTCCAGCTCCAGTCTGGCCTCCTCAAACCGCTCACAGTCCACACTGTCCACCATGAAGACAATCCCATCTGTATGGGTGTAGTAGTGTCTCCACAGGGCCCGGATCCGAGTTTGACCGCCCACGTCCCACATGGTGAAAGTAACGTTCTTGACGGGCTGTAAGGTCTCCACATTGAAGCCTATGGTGGGGACGGTTGTCACTGTTTCATTCAGCTTCAGCTTATAAAGGAGGGTGGTTTTGCCAGCGGCATCCAGGCCCACCAGGAGAATACGAGCGTCCATCCCATAGAAACTCTGCAAAGCATTCTGAATCCGGCCGAGTAGAAGCCCCATAGTGCGTCCTTTCTACGCCAGGGACACGCTGGAAGCTCCGGAGCGGCTGCTTTCATTCTTGCAGGCAGCCGGCTGCTGTTTTATTCTCTCAGCTCAAGGAGGCATGGTGAAGGAATTTCCTGACTCTCCGGAAACAAACACGCTGGAAGTTTTGCTGCCTTCACTTTCTGACACTAGAGGTTTTGATGTCATCAGATTTACTCTACGGATAGGTGGAATCCAGGCCTGAACAAGGGAAATGGCTTTTGACTATGAGCAAAGAAGCCTTTAATAAAAATATTGCAGTGTTGCTCATTTCTTTTCAAGCTCTGTTCTTTCTTCTTTACTGGTCTTCTCTCCCACTTGTAACAATTGCCGGTCTTTTATACTCAAGTCTTTGCTGCTGGGGTTCCCTCTGCCCTTTTTTCTTGTCCTGTCGTCTTCTCAGTGATTTTATCATGGCTTCACCATGCCGCTTATATTATGTTTTTTCCCCCTTTTTTGTTTGTTTATTCCATTATTATTGTTGTTTCTCTGTTTATTTGGTTTGTTATTGTTATAGTTATTGCTGTAAAATGCCCGGAGTTCCTCCTGAATTAAGTGCGACCCTGCCCACTTTTCTTGTAGCTTCTCTCTGGAGGTGAAAATTCTTTGATGCGGTGCAACGATAGTGAGTGCGGGGCTCTCCTCGCTTCTGTTTGCTGTTTTTTGGCTCCCGCCCCTTTAAGAGCTACTTAAGAGCTACTGGAATGTTGCCCTGGCAGCAAGAGCGGAGGCAGAACAGGAGGTGAGCCAAGATCTTTTCTTCCTTTTTTTTTCTCCCTCCCCTCACGCAGCCAGCAGCCAGGGTTGGAACACAGGAAGAGCGACAAGCCCCTAAGCTCTCTGGTCCGAATTTAAGGGACCAGCGGATCTTAGGGGTCGTGTAAAAGCGCCCTTTGACTCTAACTAACCCCAATGAGCAACATACTAAAGGCAATACATTATTTATTCCTGTTATACTCATTGTGACATTTCAGAAAACAGACCACTTTACAAATCCATGAGTATGTAGTATCTCCTTACAAGTAAGCACTTCTTTCAGCATTCCTTTCTTTTGCCTTATTTCTTGCTTCTCAAATATTCCTGCATTCTTATAAATATAATATTCTTTACTTACTGTATTTCCCTTGGCATTTTCTCGGTAATCATGCAGTCAGATGATTTTTTGTAGTCAATCAGTCAACTGCAGGTTACACAAATAAAGGTTTCTGATGCCAGATCAGTTTTTTGTTTCTTCTTACATTTCACTAGCAGAAATTGCTGTTATCTATACCTATTTTTCTTCCATTTAAAAAAAACAGCATTGTAGGAATAGGATATATCCTAGATTTGGGCATATTAGTGAAATGCAAGCACTCTCTCATCAATTACAAGGATTTTAATGGCTGCCTTGGGAGCTCTGTAAATCTGTGCAGTTCTGCCTGCCATGCTCGCTCTCATTTCTATCACACCATTACTCCTTGGGGATTGCAAATCTGCTGCCTATGTATCAGGCCACTAACACAGAATGGTGGGATAAAGTAAGGGAATCGGACACACTTGGGGGAAGGGGGTTGGGTAGAAATGAAAATACTTCCTAATGGGAAAGCAGCTGTTGGGTGACATCAGACTCCTTCTATGCATACTTGTGTAGGGGAAAGGAAATTCATAATGAATCAAGACAGGATAATATCACTATGAAAACTGAAAAGAAAAAGGCAAGTATACCACAGTTTTTCCAGTCGTACACTGTCACCTTGCAAATCCTGAGTAACCAAGATATTTTTAAATTGGTAAAAATACTATGCTTTTTCTTTTTTCTGTATGCTATATAAAGATTGCATATTGTTTATCAAAAGTGTCTTTTTGTAGGACAAATTATGCGATACTATATATATATATATATATATATATATATTGGCAACTGTTTCATACTCATCACCTCCAACTTTGCAATTTGCCCTTCAGTGTTGTAAGCTACCTTGGGTCCTTTCCAAGGAGAAAGGCAGAGTAAATAAATAAATAAATAAATAAATAAATAATAGAACCCAAAACCATGGTCTAACGGGTGGACAATATAGGACAATTAGTTCTCTCCACACTTGTCTTCACCTTATGTATCGACTGGGTAGCATAAAATTATAAATGTTAAGGGTTTCTCCTTTTTTTTTTTTTGCACGCATTCGATGACCAAAATTGGGAGAGATGCCAACATGCTCAAAACTGCAAGACGTAGGTGGTATCAATAATGTTGTGCCTGTGATATATTAATATACAACAGATTTGTAGAAAATTGGCTTAGGGAATGGCAGATAGCCCATCGTCTTTAACCACCCGTTGAACCCCCACCCCCATCGTGAAAGGGGCTTGAAAGAAATGCATAGCAATTTGTTCCTTTTTAACACGAGGAACTTGGGCTTCTTTGACGGAACGGCGGTGATAATTCGACGCGCACCTCCTTAAGGAAGCAAAAAAAAAATCAACGTACAGTAGTTAGAAGCTCTAGAAGTGAAGAATGTAGAGATATTTAAATTAACTCGTTCTCCAGCAGCCCTGATTGGCTACGCTCTCATGGGGACGAGCGGAAAGGAAGACAGCAACTGTTTGACTCGCGCTTCTTCGTATATTTACGTTGTGGGCAATGAGAACCAAAGATGGGATTCGTTTGGAGCCACAAGTGCGCATGTGCAGACCTGAAGAGCAGGGATAATGTGCTCTACGTTGGCGGGGGGGGCGGCGGGAAATGAGAACAGAAGGCCTCGTGCAGCTCCATTCGCTTTTGGCCTCCTTAATTCCGAGTCAGTCACCTCCACGACAACCGTGGCTCCTCCTTCCTTGTCCTCCACGCCCACATTTCCGCCTTCATGTCACCTGCCTAATCCCCTCAAGCGGCTCCCTGCTTTCCCATTGACCAATGGGAACGCAGTGTGTAGGAGGCTTTGTCGAATAGGCTGGAGGGGGCGGGACTTATTTCGAAAGTGAAGTCAAATAGAGGGTGGGAGGGAGCGAAGCGACAGGGTTAGGTTGCGTCGAAAGAGACACGGGGCGGGGTTAAGAGTTGAAGAGCGGTTGGGAGGGCGGAGGATCGAACGGAGCACGCAGGAGAGGGCCCGAGGGCCACGTCCCTTAACTGCCCGAGCCCCGCCCACTCAGCCTTCTGTCCCGTCCGTCCGTTGTAAATAAAGGGAGGGCGGCTTGTCCAGCAATGCGGCTGGAGCGCGAGACAATGGTGTGTGGTTGTCTATTATGGCTTGCCGCCTTCTCCCTTGTCTCTGGAAACAAGCCTAAATGATATGCTCAAGAGTGACTCCCCCAGGACACTTTGCATAGAAATCCTCCATTAGACTTTTTTTTTCTGACTCAGGAAGTAGAGGGATGTGGAAATAATAAGCACCTGGGGCAATAATTTGCTGTCCTTCCATGAGACTCCAAATCTGCACTCTGAAGCTCCTGCGTGTTTCCTTTTGAGAAGCAGGCAGTGCAAATTGTTTCGCGCCCGAAGGCCGAAACGACCTTAGGAGACGAGGAGTCTGGAACTCATTTGAAAACTACTGTAGCTTGCTTTGTTTGGTGACTGATCTTTAGCGAGTGAAGCATGAGACCAGACTCTCTGCAGTATTAAGGCGTATTAGATCTAATGATGGCTTGGATCAAAAGTTTGTTTCTGGCCTGAAATATCAGGTATACAAACGAGTCTGACCATCTCCCAGGTGACCGTTTAGAAAACAAAAGCGCCCTAATTTGCCAAATAGAGACTGAAGAATCAAAGGCCTGGTAGAATAAAGAGACCGGTATTTTTCCTGGAGAGAGGGGGCTGATGCTCCTGCCTTCCACCTGTGTATGCAGAATTTCAGTTTTAGGCACAATCGCCTGCCCTCATCTAATTCCCTTGCACATACTCATTCTACCTTGTTCCACGATTACGTTTGTACCGTGACAGTGCTGTTTGTCGTCATCTGGTTTTGTCCCTGTTCAGTCCCTGTTTCTGTTTACTCATAGGCATGATTACTTGTCTCGTGGCAACTGTTACTTCACGGTCTTGTTCTGTGACAAATTCTGAACTTGTCTTGCTTTCTTAATTTCTTTTTTTAAATATCATAAAACTTTTTTCGATATTTTAATTTGCTGATCTTCCAGGATTTACACGTCAATGCTACAGAATTTTCAGTATTTTCTTTAATAATTTGCACTGCATGGTGTTTCCCATAGGGAAATAATGTTGAATGCTGCTTTAGCGGATGACCACTCCATCCCTTATCTCAGAACAGGAACCAGGAACAAACCGTGACAAGAGAATTCCCAGGTACGGCTTGTCACGCTCTGTTCCCGGTTCCGGGGGCGTGGTCAAGACAGCTTTTTGCTGTCATGCTATGGACGTGAAGTAAGTTTTTTTTTGTACCGGTCCCAAGCAGGACAGCAAGGAGGGACAAAGGGGACGTGAAGTAACCACAGTTGGTGGTGTAGTGGAGTCCGGGCTCCCAGGACTGATGCCTTGGAAATGTTTTGATTGAGTAGCAGAGGCAGCATAATTATGCACTGCAGGACTTCTTCCTTTGCTTTCTGTTCCCTCTGAGCTTATCTACAGTCATCACAGTAACTAGGGAAGCACAAAATTCGGATGGCTTGGATCTTTGGTAGGTAATTAAGAACCAATAACTTTAAAAGACTTCTGCTGCTCCTATGGACTAATGCAGCATCTTGCATTTTGCACTCGCCTTGTAACTGGCTACAGAAAATACAGTGAGGAGCACCTGTGCTTTTTTTGTTGGAAAACAAGCATGACATTTGTTCCTTTCTTTCAAATGAGGAGCTTCTGCTATTTTGGGGTGTTTTTCTTATACATAAGAGAGCTGTGTTTCTTCACTCATTGGTTCCCTATGAATCTCCTTAAAACCTGCTAATGTAGACAGACTGCTGTGTTGCATTTTCTTTTTCCCTCAACCCCCTCATCTAAGGAACCATATGCCACCTTTTGTTGATTAAGCTCTAACTTATAATTAAGGAGGGAAAGAATCTTGATTCTTCAATATTTTAAATCTGTTCAGCATAATTTTTACATTGCTCACTCTAAGTAATAATTTGTAATAGTAATAATGGATAGTGAATGTGGGAGTTAAAATGCCCTTTGTTGCTCTTTCATTTGCTTAGCTATTTAGGTGAATCTTTAACTGTTCATTTACGGCATTTATTCTAATATAACATTACACCATGTGAAAAACACACAGTGGGGAAACTTGTATCTGAGCATTATTTAAATTAAAGTATGTTTCTGCTGGGCTTTTATAAATAAAAATGTGTGATAATGCTTTAAAGAACTTCCTTCCAGTCTATCAGTTGAAACTGTATGCATCTATCGACACAGCTTTCTGTTTGGACAGCCGCAGTAGACTGTAATGAAAAGACATGTTCAGACAACTGTAAATGAAACAAACAAGACTTTCCTTGGTAACGGCGGGAGTGATTGTGCTACACTAGCAGGCTTTTCTTTTTCATGATTACTTCGACATAATTCCTGACTTGTGCCAGAATCTGATCCTGTGTGGTGGCTTGAGAAATTTAAACATGCCTTCTTATCTCTGGAGCCTTCAGATTTAAATGGTGTTTTATTTTTACTTTGCTTAGAAACACCAGGATGGCAACTGCAACAACATTCATCTTTCCTTTTGAGCAAGTCTGGGAAGAGCCCCCAAACCATTCTGAGGAGTGCAGAATCAGGTTAGTTTTATAGAATGCAAGCGATGTGGCTTCACAGGATTAAACATTTTTTTAACACTTCTTGTTAAGCTTGGCTTTTTTGATGGCTTGTTATATGTGGCAAGTTCTTCAGACTAATAAGCAACAGATAATGTCATGACGCAAACGATAAAGCATTAAAAGAAATTCGATCTTAGTGTGTATCTTCCATGTGTGTTGTGGTCCTGCTACTGATTGCTCAGACAACTGTTGTGTGATTTCTGTGGGATTTACTTGCAGGGAACAATGTTAATAATTCCAGATGAGCACTGCAGATTTTTAATTGTTTTAAAAACATTTTAAAATATGTTTTTAATATGTGTTTAATTGTTCTTAAAATGCAATAATTGTACTGTGCTTTAAAATCTGTTGCATTATTTGCTGTGCCTTGGGTTCCCTATTGGGAGAAAGGTGGCAGTTCACTCCTTTTGCCCCAGACTAGACTAGACAATATAAAGGGCAAACAAGACCATCTACAGAGAGTTCCGGCCTGCACCTTTCTGGTTCTGCTTATATACCGGCCCATACCACTTCAACTAGTCTCTGGGCGGTTTACAGTTTTTAACTACAGTATGCAGACTACACATTGCCCCCCCCCTGCCCTGCAGCAAGCTGGGTACTCATTTTACCGACCTCAGGAGGATGGACGGCCGAGTCAACCATGAGCCTGCTACCTGGAATTGAACCCCAGGTCATGAGCACAGTTTTACCTGCAGGACAGGCATTTAACCACTGTGCCACGGGGCTCCTAGTTCCTTGACAGGGAACTAGGATCCTTGGCAGGTCCGCTGACAGGGGCTCACTCTGTTTTGGTTCATGTTCCACACATGCAATCACTGTGATTGAGCGGAAGAGGAGCTTGGTGCTTTAAATTCCCTTCCCCCTTTCAATTTCCCAATATTGTTAAGTTCCCTACGAAAAATGCTCAACCACTTCATGATAGTGGAAAATTAAATCCTTTCGCTGCTTTTGTGTGGTGGAGCAAGGGAAGGAAGCGTTTTTTTTTTTTTAAAAAACCCATTAGGGTAGCACTGATGTGTTGTATCTTTAAGAAAATGATAAATAAATTGAAAGCTTCCTTCCAGAGTAGGATGGGGCAAGGAGGGTGTTTTTGTTTTCTTACCTGGAGGCAGGCCAAATAAGGTTGCTTGAGATGTCTGTTCTATGTGGATGCAAAACACACACCAATTAGTGTACCAGACCTTTACCCAACCTGAAGTGATCCTATCTAGCCCGAACCAGCCTGCTGCAATTGAGTCATTGAGCCCTCAGTGTCATTAAGTTCAATGGGACTTGCTCCTAAGGATACTGTATGTAGATAGTATTGCAGCTAGCCCCGTGAGCAGGAATATACAGATTGCACTTTATTTCCCAATGCTGGACTTACCATGAAATAAGCACCATTGGACCAAGACCCAAAACTAGGTCGTTAAATCTTCTGGAGCTCTTGTGTGGCTTGTCAGAAATATCAGGTCAGAGAGTCTGATGCCTAAACATTTCAAAAAGGGCCCACAAAACCTTATAGACCTCAAGCAAAAAATAAAAGAAAAGCCTGTGTTTATCACATTTTAAATTATTGTAGCTCTTGGTACATTCAAAATTTCACATACTGACTGTTGAAAATAATGACCTTTGCTGCTTACAGTAAGAGTTTTATCATTCACAGATTGCCCAGCTGAACCTTTTAATATCCTTAATATCCTTAAAACTTACATTAAAATATAGCAGTTAAAGTTAATCTTTAAGGTGCCGTAATGCTTTCATCTTCTTTAATTTTTAATGTTTTGTTTTGTTTTGTTTTTGCCCATTATGCTGCAATCATTTTGTCTCGCTGTGGAATTGTAGAGCAGTTTGAGGTCACGTTCTTCTCATGTTTTCTTACTGGGTACTTCGTTTTAAATATTTTAAAGAAATCAGTTCAGATTGATTTCATCCAATAAAGAGTGAGAAATGTAAAACTTTATTAATTTGCAGTTGTTTGTTTAGCTACAACAGTTTCCCCCCATACATAAGGATTATCCAAAATACTGTATCTGTTTAAGTAATTGCTTGACAGTGTCACCCTTAGATTCATCCCCACTCTTATAATTTGATTATCAAAACGTTTTGAGTGTCTTTCTACACAAAGCTTGTAGATGAAGAAGTTACAATTTCTGGGTGAAACATTGTTATCCTATATAAACTACCTGTTTAAGAGAAGAAAACATACTTGATGGATATTAGCCCCGCCCATTAAGTACACAAACCTCAGATAAAGATTTCTTATACTGTAACTCCTCTTTGAACTGCATGCTTGCAGGAGAATTTGACCCTGTTAGATTCAAGTTTCAACAAGTAGATCTGATAGACCCAGAGTTCTCTTATTCTACTTATCGGGTGTCAGTACTGAGATGGCATTCAAGTGAGGTGCATATAGGTGTTGGCTATAGCATTGCACTCTAGAATTTAAGAAGGACTGAACCTGCAGAAATGAGCAAGGGTAAGCTAATAAAAGATACTGTGGCTGTATGAGAATGATGCTTATAGCTTTAATACCTGCATGGGGATACATTTACGATATATTGAACTTAAACAGTGAAAGGATTTTTAATTAATTATGAGCTTCCAAGTCAGTTTCGACTTATGGCAGCTCTTTACAGGGTTTCCTGGTACAGATAACTCAGAAGTGTTTACCTGTCTCCTCTTCTGGGGGCGCCCTGGGACTGTACAGCTTGCCCTCAAATACACAAGGTACATTGGGGAATGGAGCTCTCTCAACATGTGATTCTACAGTTAGGTACTTACAGAGGGCGCTTTTAGACGGCCCCTGAGATCCGCTGGCAACTTAAATTCGGACCAGAGATCTTGGGGGTTTGCTCCTCTTGCTGCATTCCCACCCCTACGCACTCCTTTGCTCCTGTCTGCGTGAGGGGAGGGAGAAAAAAAAGGAGAAAAGAATGCAGGCTCACCTCCGTTCTGCAGTTGGGAGCTTGCCCCGGGAAGCACTCCAATCTCTTAAAGGGGCGCGGGGGGGGGCAAAAAAACAAAACAGAAGGCAGGAGAGCCCAGCACTCACTGCTTTGCAATCCGCATCAGAAAATTTTCACCTTCCGAGATCAGGTACTTGTAAAATGCGCTTAGGTGGGCGTGGTCATACTTAATTTTTTTAATAGTCCGGAGCTGGTGGGAAAACAATTTTAAGCTCCGCATCTGGGAGCCCTTTGCCTCAAATTTTAGGGGTCGTGTAAAAGCGCCCAGAGTTATCCAAATAGCTAAGAGTCATAATATTTTGCCTTTCGTGTATTGTCCAATCACATGGCCACCAACATTGTGCCTTCATCTTCTGATGGGAACACAAGGAGGCCATGATATAAAAATCTGGAGAAATTCAAGGTGCTTCAGGCACCATGGTGTCTGCAAAGCGCTATGCAATGAGGTGAGTGGTTACCGTGCCTTTCAGGTTGTTTATCAAGGAAATCTGAGTGACAAATAATTGGTACAAATGTTTATTACCTTTGGATTTAATTTGCTTCTCTGCTGATTCATTTTCTTCTTTGTTTGGGAAGCAGGATGAAGTTATCAGATGACGCACGAAGGTATAGTTCACTTCAAAGAGAGCTGGAAGAGCTGGGCGAGAAGGACGGTTTGGAGCTTGAATTTCCTTCAGTTGGGCTAGAAAAAGAAGAAAGCGTCCTTGATGCCTCGGACCAGGAGGCAGTGGCTTGCGAAGAGGAAAGCAGGAAAAGTCTGTGTCCCTCTGCAGTCGTAAAGAAGAAGAGGAAAAAAAGAAGGTTAGAAATAAGATTGACACGACCTGTGGAGTCTGTATGAAGACAGGGAATGGTAGTTTGCAAGCTTATGAAGTTAGATGATGACTTTAGGGAAGCATTGCTGTTCTTTATGGTACAAAAGAGAAAGGGGAGGGAATGTTAATACAGTGTGGCCACATGACCTTTTCTAAAATAGAGGTCAGCCCTCTATTTGAAGCCTTTGGAAGATGTCCCCCTACCCGAGAGATGGTCCAGTGGAAGTCCAATCCCACAAGTGAAGAATCTTAAGAAGGGAGGTAAGGACCTCGAAGCTTCCCATCTCACTTAGTACCTGGGCAGCAAACTCAGTAAACATACACTTGGCTGAGATGTCCTGTGATTCTGACACTATAATTGTTATATAAAAATAATTTCTAATTTTGTACCTGCACATATAAATCATCAGACACATTTATTTATTTTTTGAATCAATGTCCTCTCTCATCTGACATATGCATTCTTGTAGTGTAGAAGAGGCTAGCCTAGTGCAATGTTGATTCAAAGAGGGAGAGCCAGGAGAAGAGAAAAAATTCAACTGAAGAAGATATATTCTTAATATTTTTCCCACCAGTCCATGCCAATCGGTCTAAAAGCTAAAACCTGTGAGGTATGCTAGGCTGAAGGATGCTGGCTTCCTTGTAAAAGCAAAAGTACAAATGGGAGACAGTCTCTAGATGTATGAAAATACATCTTCACTCTTGAACAACGGTGCCTAAGAGGTGACCTGATTGAAGTTTATAAAATCATACACGGTGTGGACAAAGTAGATAAGGAAAAACTGTTTTCCCTATCGCACAACACTAGAACTATGAAACTTTTGGGTACTAGATCTCAAACAAATAAAAGAAAGTAGTTTTTTACCCAGAGGATCACTGGTCTGTGGAACATCCTGCCGGAAGAAGTGGTGACAGCTGTCAGGCTTGATAGTGTTAAGAAAGGATTGGACAAGTTCATGGAGGACAAGGGTATCAGTGGCTATCATTATGGATGCCTAAGGACAACCTTTGGGTTGGAAAGAGAGGCAGGATATTTCTCAGTGCCATTTATAGGGAATCGTAAGCAGGTGAAGACATCTGCTTGGAAACACCCTGCAGCAAATGGTGAGCCGCTGTGGCCTGTTCCACCAAGGCTGTTCTTATGGTAAAGCGTACATTGACAATAGTTTCAGATCTTGAGACTCTGTTTCTCATTTGTACTTTTGCCACCAGTGGATGGACTGCTCAGTGGATGGATTTCCCATTGCTCAGTTGCCTTGTAAAGGCTTCGTGGGAGAGTGAGTTTATGAACTGCACTTCAGAAAATCCTTGTGAAGTAGTAGACCAATCTAATCCTGTTATCATACACTAGCTATACAGATACCTCCAGGAAGTCCCCAAAGTCATCCCTAGCAACTGGTATTCAAAATCATGCTAATGCTTCTCTTGGAGTAGCATATATCCTTGATGACTGCTAGTACTACACTTAAGTGAACCACAGTCCAAATGGAACTGTCTTGTATTCCTGTTTGGAGTGCAAATCAAATATCCCTGTTAAAGAAGCAGTTTCTACCCTGTATGAAATTGTTTGGTTGCATTCTCACCACATGCTTTCCTGGCTTTAGCAAAACGCAGCTTTTCTGCATCTCTGTCAAGTGAATCATATGGTTTCTGGTTCATCTGAGACTTGACTCAGTGCTCTGGGCGCCCTGTGTTCCTTTATTCCGTGGCAGTGATCAGCAAGCAAGCAAGCACATTTGGAGCTGCTGCTGATCACTGCATCCTTTTAGTGGTGGAGGAGGGCCCACCTAGGGTGCTAAGGGCTGTTCCACATTTGATTGTAGATTTTGAGACACTGACATTTTACCAACATCTCTCATTCCGTGAAAGTACTTAGCTAGTATCTGCTTTTGGATTTTAAACCCATCATGTTAGTACAGTATTCTTATAGGCAAGTATCTGAAAGAAAATGGTAACCAAATGTTGCTAAATGAAACAAAGAGCTGCATGGCATCAAGAGAATGGAACATCATTGTCAACACTGGTGGTGGCACAGTGTTCACTGCTGATCCTGATGGTATCAGACTACAGTAGGACCCCTGTATCCACTGATTCATTGTCCACTGATTCAGTTATCCACGGTTGGCAGAGGGAAAAAATTAAATAATTCAGCAGCCACAAAGCAAGCTATTGTCACAAACAGCAGCTGTAAAGCAAGCCACTATCAGCAGTCATAAAGCAAGCTACTGCCAGGAAACAGCAGTTTGGGGGTGGGTGGCCAGGTGTTCTTTCTTATCCACGGTTTTCATTGTCCACGGGAAGGCCTGGAAGCAATCCCCAGCAGATACCGGGGTCCTACTGTAGTTCAAGTGACAGGCAATGTGGCTTTCACAGTTTGTGTCATCCGACAAAGGCAAACAGCTGGCGGATAGAGAGTGGCTATGGGTCTCCCACTTCATTACCCAACCATCTCCTATCCAAGATAATTGCTTTGTTTTGATAAATGATAGGGCCAGTCCTGGGTGTTGCTATTTAGACACATTCACTTTTAGGCTGGGGGGGCGGGCGTCTTTATAGATGAAGCATTTTGGTGTTGGGGAGGAAGCTGTGGGAAAGGACGGGCAGGTAAGAATCAGGAGGAATGGCTGAGAATGATCATTGCTTTTACCTGCTAATGAGTTCTTCCATGTGCCCTGCTTCATATTTTTGTCAGCTTGTCATTGGTGGGTTTGGGAACACATTTTTTGCCAACATAATATGTTGCTTGTCTTCCTTAAAAGATTTTAAATAGTGATAAATCATGTATTATTACATGTCAATACTATAAAACAGGCCTGCCCAACAGGTAGACTGTGGGCTACTAGTAGCCCGCGAAGGGTTCAAAAGTAGCCTGCCAGCCATCAATTTAAAAAGTGAGGGGATAAGTTCTCCCCCTCCCTCCCCCCTCCCAAGGACCACCACTGCCCCAGCAAAGTTCTGGGTCTGCAAGCCCACTGTCTCAGATGAGCGGGGCAGTTCATGATGCATTGAAATCTGTTCCCTCCAGAACAGATTAATTGGTTTTCAATGCATCCCTATGGGAAACTGCTGCTCTACTTACAAAGGTTTTTACTTATGAGCATGTGCTCAGAATGGATGAAATTCATAAGTAGAGGTTTTAGTGTAGTAGCCCTCAGGCACTTTGCGCTGGATAAAGTAGACCTTGTCCTGTTCAAAGTTGAACAGCCCTGCTATAAAATATTCCCAATGGGTAGGTTTAATGAAGGCTGAGTGCTATACCAAAGGCCCTCCCATTTGCGGTGAGGACTAAGGTAAATTTGAACAAAT
The DNA here is from genome assembly GCA_023846285.1 of Phrynocephalus versicolor. Lineage (NCBI taxonomy): Eukaryota > Metazoa > Chordata > Lepidosauria > Squamata > Agamidae > Phrynocephalus > Phrynocephalus versicolor. The sequence continues at coordinate 12,779,664 of JAHTLZ010000111.1, read as the reverse complement.
TTCTGGGTCCAGTACTCCATGCACCCTTGGAGGAGGCAGAAAATAAAAGAAACCAGAACAGTTCTCAGAAGCTTCAGAATAAAACCATGAATTGGTTTTGCCTGTCTGCCTCTGTCTTTCTTCGTCTTCTTATGTTTTCCAGATGACCAGTGATAAATCTGACTAACTGCAAATATGACAGTGGTGAGTACCTTTCCTGGTCCCCAGTTGAGAAAGAGGAGCTTGGTCTTACTGCTGTGTTGCTATGAGAAAGAAACTTTCAGGTATTGCTCAACCCCTGGTTTTATTTTAAAAGAAAAAGAAGATTCTAGATCTCCTGACTGCCATTGAAAATAGTTCTGTAAAGAAGAAGGCATTGTTTTTTCTTTCTACGCCCAAGCCTGGATAATTTTTGCAAGGGCTGCAATTTGAAGATCAGAATGTGGCAAAGGAAATACAGTCCCTGTACCAACTATACCTAATTGCCTGCTAAACTCAAGGAACTTGTCACCTGTTGTATTCATACTGGGTAATTAAAATATACAGCGTGGTGGGTCACATTTGGCTGATGATGTACAGTATGTATAATGCATCCAATGGAGTTCAACAAGCCCGTTGTCCCAGACACCTCTAAGTAATTGCTAATATAGCCCTTCTCTTTGCAGTGCGGCGGGCTGCTAAGCTGTGTGGCCTCCGAGAAGCAAGTGAGGTTGATGACTGGACCTTATATTGGACGGATTATTCTGTCTCCCTGGATCGAGTGTTGGAAATGAAAAGTTACCAGGTATTTGTGACCCTGAGATGGAGCTAAAGTATCTCCCTTTTTTCACTCGTGAAAATTATCTAGAAATCCTAGACAATGCTTAAGATTTTTCATTTGATCTACTTTTTTTTTAGAAAATAAACCATTTCCCTGGGATGTCTGAAATCTGCAGGAAGGACCTTCTGGCCAGGAATATGAGCAGGATGTTAAAGCTTTTCCCCAAGGACTTTAACTTCTTTCCCAGGACCTGGTGTCTTCCTGCCGAGTGAGTCTAACGGATTTCTGTTCTGATTTTTCTGGGGAGCTAGTTTTGTTTTCTGGGGAGCTAGTTTTGGTGTAGGAAGAAGGTTTGGAAGATGGTCATGAAGCCAAGTGTCTCAGAGCTGTGGGCATGAGAATTGGGGTAGCAAGGCTGGAGGGAAAGAGAACTTTCCTACAAATGTTTTGATATATTTTTAAAGGGGGAAAAAACCCTTTCACCTGCTATTCACCACAGAGTACTGTATATACTCTAATATAAGTCTAGATTTTCAGCCCTAATTTTGGGCTGAAAAAAGGGGCCCTTGACTTATATGCGAGTCAATACTTTTAGCCACTTGGGTCGGTGGCTAAAAGTCATTTTAAACATTGCATGCCGCTTCTCCTGATCCCCCTCTGCATCACAGGGGAGCGGCGCACAATGTTTAAAATGACTTTTAGCTATTGACCCAAGCACTTACCTCAGTGGCTAAAAGTCATTTTAAACATCACACACCATTCCCCCAGCTCACAAAGGAAGAGCTGCCAGGCCCTGCTGCATTTTCCACCCTAAACTTATACTCGAGTCAATACGTTTCCCCAGTTTTGGGGGGTTAAATTAGGGGCCTCAACTTATACTAGGGTCGACTTATACATGAGTATCTACGGTATGTCCTTGACAAGTTCCCCAAAGGCCTAAAAGCAGAGTCCTTAAAAAACAAGGAAACAAACTTAGTGTAGATGATGCCTAGTGATATCAAGGTCCTTCTTATTTACTGTTAGTACTTCAGCTTAGATTTAAGCCAGGGTTCATTTATATATCAGAAAAAAGAATAGTTTTTGTTTGTTTGTTTTCTTCCTCACTGTTCTCAGCTATGGAGAACTGCAAGCCTTTGGCCGATCAAAAAAGCATAAAACTTATATATGTAAACCAGATTCTGGTTGTCAAGGTAGAGGCATTTTCATCACAAGAACTGTAAAAGATATCAAACCTGGGGAAGATATGATCTGCCAGCTATATATCTCAAAGGTAAACTCTTACATTAGTCTTTCAGGGGGCTGTTTAGTGTCACACTTGAGTCTCTCTAGCCGTCAGTTGCTACCGTTTTGCTGATGTTCTTCAACATTTTACCGGAACGGAAGGATCAGTTGGTGGGAAGGCTGATACTGGTTAATGAAATTACTATAGGATAAGTAGTGGCACTGGAGGGAGACTCGCATTTAGTACAGTCCTAGAGATAGAGGTACAGTACTAGGAGTCGTGTGCTCTCAGTATGGAAGGCACAAAAAGAGGTTGTGAAAGGAGACATGGACAAGTGGGGCTTAATTTATATTTTGTACAGTCTCAAAAACATTTGCCAGTAGAGTGGTACCTAAAGAAGTTAATGGTAAAGCAGTTGAGTATGAGTTTTGGGGAAAACGCTATAGAGCATCAATGTGGAGGATTGTCAGGAATGTGCTAGAATCAGATAGAAATGTATGTGGGTAAGCAAGTTCAGGAAACCGAGCAAGGTGGAGCAGAAATTAAAAGATGAAATGATTAAGAAGAATTTTGACCACACAGGTCTAGTTTTTGGCTAACCAGCAGACAGTGAGATTATGGGATAGGCCATAATATCATCAAGTTGATTCACAGCTGACGGAGAGATTGTATTAAAATGTCTCTCCTCATTTTCAACATTTGTTCACCATTTTGATGTCTGTTTAACATTTTCATTAATGAAGTAGAAGCAGCATTGGAATCCTCCTTAAACTTGTAGGTGGCACCAAACCAGGAGAGATGATTAATGCCACTGGTGGCCCATGATCCAACAAGGAGGTCCCCACCCAAAATAATAGGATGGCATGACTCCTTGCTTGGATCTTTTTCCATGACTGACCAACACATCAGCAGCCAGAAATAAAATCTAATTTAACTTGATAGAATTGAAGCCTGGACCGGGCATGTTCTAACTCTGAACTCCCCCCATCAAGCCGCGGGTTAAATCACTGCCACCCCCCCCCCCAAAAGGCTGTGGTGACTCTTCAAGAAAGAAGCTTCTATATACCCCTTTCATATAACCTTCCGATGTGAGACTTGAGTAGAGGAGATTCCAGATTAGTCAGTACAGTCAATAATGGGACGTTATAGAGAAAGAGATACTTTGATGATCTTAAGTCCAAATTGACATGTGAATTTGCATTTAGTAAATTGTAGCAAGTCGTTCAATGTCCTGAATTATTGAGTATGGTGGCCCGCATATAGGTGTCTAGGGGATGTTCAACTCTTTAGATTTATTGTTATTTCTGTCCCTCAGATGGGTAATTTAAGTATTTTGCCTTCTTTACCCCCAAGCCATTTATTATTGACGGTTTCAAGTTTGATCTTCGTATTTATGTGCTGGTGACGTCATGTGATCCACTACGAGTTTATGTTTATAAGGAGGGTCTTGCACGCTTTGCAACGTCAGCATATTTGGACCCATCCCATAGCAATTTGGTGAGTAAAGCAAGGTTCCTGCTGATACAAGTTGGCATGCTTGAATATTGGTGGGCATCCAATGCTTTTTCACCGTTCCCCAAGACTACGTAAGCCTCGCAATATCAGAAGTTAAGCAGCTGTGTCTGTGGTGTCTTCATTTGCCACCATTCATGCGTGAATTCTAGCGTACACATTTCTTCTGCTGCTAGTTTGACAAAATGTGGAATGTAGGAATTGGCAGCTGAAGTTTGGAAGCAGCATTACGGTTTGTTGTCAGATGTCTGATGCTGATGGAGCAGCATACGCCACTGCTCAGGTTTTCTTTCACAAGTCTAAGCCATTTGTCTCTGTTGGGTGACAAAACTGTTCCAAAACTGCCTGCCCTCTTCCTCCAAAACTAGTCTGCCACTTTCAGAAGTGGTGAAGAATTCTTTTCTATTGCCAGGTCAGAAGTTAGTTTTGACTATCAGTCTAGTTGATCAGTGGCCTAAGACTCTGAAAACTGTTGGCTGCAAAGTTAGCAGCTTAGCGGTTCGCATCCCGGGTGCGACGCAGCTGAGTGAGCTCCCGCTGATAACCCCAGCTCCTGCCAACCTAGCAGTTCAAAAGCATTTCAATGCAAGTAGTTAAATAGGTCCTGCCGTAAAAAGCGGGTAGGTAAAACAGTGTTTCCTTGTAGCCATGCCGGCCACATGGCCATGGACTTGCACAACACTCGCTCTTCGGCTTGAATACGGAGATGAGCACCGCGCCAAGAGTCGGACACGACTAGCACACATGTGTGGGGGGAACATTTACCTTTTACCTAGTTGCCTTCGGTACATGAAACAAAGTGGTCGTGTGCTACCTCATCCTTTTCATTAAGCTACAAAGTTTCTTTGCTGAGGCATATGAAGTAGGGTTGTATTCATCATTTTACATCTGAAAGGATGGTGCTGCTTGAAGTGACCCCATGGTTCCCAAGTAATGCTCATAATGAGAATAGTCACAAGCCAGAGGCATTGAGAGAAGGGTTATGTCAAACTCAAAAGTCCCATAGCTGCCAATGCTTGATTCTCCTTGTTTTGAATCATCTGTTCTTTAGAGCTTCTACACCAACCTTGCTGTGAGATAGGAAACTTACAAGTACAGTAGTTTAATGTGTCTTTGAGATCTATGGTTTTGTAGAGTACAGAATACTGTATCACCTTCCCCATCCATAAACATGCTGATGTAGAACTGGGTTTATTTTAATGTTTGAAATGTCATTGTCAGAATGAATTTTTAAAGGAAAGCAGTGTTACATTCATGAGACCATAGATCTGAAATTGATGGGTACATGTGTGTGTTGCATCGTTACAGTTGTGACCGACTCTCCGTGACTCCATGTCCATGGAGTTTTCTTGGCAGGAATACTGGAGTGGCTTGCCAGTTCCTACTCCAGGTGCCTACAGCACCTGGTGTTCCCTGGTGGTCGCCCATCCAAGTACTAACCAGGGCCGACCCTGCTTAGCTTCCAAAATAAGGCAAGATTGGATGTGTCTGCCTTAGGGTAGTGATGGCGAACCTTTTAGAGACCGAGTGCCCAAACTGTGATTCAAAACCCACTATTTTTTCACAGAGAGCCAATACAGCAATTTAACCTGAATACAGGTGGCTGTGAGCTGCCTAGATGCCCTAAGCACATTTATTTATTTATTTATTTATTTATTATATTTTTATCCCGCTTATCTTCCATATGGAACTCTAAGCGGCTAACAAAGAACCAATTGAGCACAATATAAATACGAAACAATATAAAAACATAAATTAGACAATAAAATTATAAGAAAGAATACTAAAAATTATAGGCATCCCTAATCGCCAGCAAGGCGAGAGTTCTAGCAATGACTCCAATGGTCAAATGTGATCAGCAAGTAACGATGGCGGGGGGGAAAAACACGCTAAATTAAAGCTCGCCAAAGGCCTCCCGAAGTAGAAAGGTTTTTAAAGCTTTCCGGAAGGCCTGCAGGGACTCTGCAGAGCGCACTTCAGTGGGGATGGAATTCCACAACGACGGGGCTGCCACAGAGAAAGCCCGGTTACGGGTGACCATCTTCCGGGCTTCTCGTACTGTGGCAACCCGTAGCAAGTGCGCTCGTGACTGCCGAACAGGACGGGCCGAGGTGGATCGCTGGACGATACGCTCTGTCAGGTAGTCCGGTCCCAAGCCATGGAGGGTTTTATAAACTAAAACCAAGACCTTGAACCTAATCCGGGCTGCAACAGGCAGGCGAGCCAAGACTGGGGTGATGTGGTCGTAGCGACGACCTCCAACCACCAGTCTGGCCGCCACATTCTGGACCCGCTGCAGACGCCGGAGAAGGTTCAAGGGCAACCCCATGTAGAGGGCGTTGCAGTAGTCCAACCTCGAGATCACCAGTGCTTGGACCACTGTTCTCAGAGAGTCAGCATCCAGGTACAGGCGGATCTGGGCGATCTGGCGAAGATGGTAATAAGCGGCCCTGGTCACGGACGCCACCTGGGACTCCATGGACAGCGCCGGGTCCAGGACCACGCCCAGATTCCGCGCCTTCTCCACCGGCTGGAGGGAGACCCCCCCCCCAGACAGGGAAAAGGACCACCGTACCTAGATGCTGAGCTCCCAAAGAACATAACCTCCGTCTTCTCGGGGTTGAGCCTAAGCCTGTTCGCCCCGGTCCAGGTCAGTACGGCGTCCAAGCACTCATCAAGGATCCTCACAGCTTCCACTGCAGAGGGGGAAAAGGAGAGATAGAGCTGCGTGTCATCAGCGTACTGATGACAGCAGACTCCAAAACTCCTAATGACCCCAGCCTTACGTAGATGTTAAACAGCAAGGGGGACAGCGACGACCCCTGTGGAACCCCACAAGGGAGAATCCACGGGGCCGACAACTCCCCCCCCCCATGCTGGACGTACTGTGGACGGCCCTCCAAGAAGGAACGGAGCCAACGACAAACGGTGCCTCCGACTCCCACCTCAGAGAGCCAATCCAACAGGATACCGTGGTCGACGGTATCAAAGGCTGCTGACAAATCCAGGAGAACCAACAGGGTAGAGCAACCCCTGTCGGCCGCCCGGATTAGGTCATCTTGCAGCGCGACCAAAGCTGTTTCGGTCCCCCGACGAGGCCTGAACCCGGACTGGCAAGGATTGAGGCACTGCCGATCCTCCAGGTATGACTGTAGCCGGACCGCCGCCACCCTCTCGATCACCTTGCCCATAAACGGGATGTTGGCAGTAGGACGATAGTTTGCCAAATCGTCCGGGGAAAGGCCCGGTTTTTTAAGAATGGGCTTTACCACCGTCTCCTTCAGACGAGAAGGAAAGACACCCTCGTTGAAGGAGGCGGTGGCGATGACTGAAGCCCATTCGGCCATAGTCCCGCTGGCAGCTTTAATTAGCCAGGCAGGGCAGGGATCGAAAGGAGTGGACGGCGGCCGGCAATGAGCCATAGCCTTAGAGGCCTCGACAGAAATCTCGCCTGATTTCAGAAGCTAACCAGGGTTGGCCCTGGTTAGTACTTGGATGGGAGACCACCAGAGAATACCAGCTGCTGTAGGCGTCTGGAGTAGGAACTGGCAAACCATTCCAGTATTCCTTCCAAGAAAACTCCATGGACATGGGGTCACGGAGAGTCAGTCACAACTGTAATGACACAACACACATAGGTGGCTGTGAAGGGGCGATGTCGGGTGCCCACAGAAAGGGCTCCGAGTGCCACCTTTCGCACCCGTGCCATAGGTTCGCCAACACTGCTTTAGGGCATCTAAAGACTATCACATCTATGCAGCCCTTTCATAAGATAAAGGAGATACTTCCAGCATCCTCTTCACCTCAGTTCTGAAGAAAGAGCATAAGGAAAGATGAAATCTCTGTAGCCTCATAACCTGCTTGTTTGTTTAATTATTTACAGGATGACGTCTGTATGCACCTGACTAATTATTCAATTAACAAGCACAGTGCTAATTTTGTACGAGACGAAGACTCTGGTAGCAAGAGGTACAGAATGTTTTCCAGAATAATCACAGCTGGAGGGATGCTGGTGGACCTGCTCTCATGAATCTTTACAGCCATTTCATATGTGCTTAGGAAACATTTCTCTAAATTCAGCTGGCACGTGGCGCTTTCTCCATCATTAGGTGGAATAAATCATTTTAAAAGCTCAGACGAGTAACAGCAGGGGGGCTGAAGCAGCTGAGAGGAGGCTGGATTTATCCCCCCCTAAAGGAAATACAAATTAATGTGTTGCAAATGGAGGTGCCTGATTGCCACGCTCTGTTTCATTGTTTTCAGTGAGCGTAATTAGCCACCTCGCTAAATCTTGCACAGAATGGTCAGTTTGGTCTAATTACTGTTGCCTTGTTTTTCTCCCTTCTCCAGCTACTCTAGGCTTTTCTGTTGATCATTAATATCATATTCTATCAGCTGCTGCTGCTGCCTTGTTGCAGTGTTCCTCCCGCTGCGGCAAAGGCTTGGTTTGTTTGGGTAGTTTTCCATTGTATTGATGCCCTTTCCCAGTAAACAGGTTAATGCCAGCAGGGCAGTCTCTTTTCTGCAGTGCAGTGAGACAATAAAAACATGGAGCCTGCCCAGTAAACAAGTAGGAGGGGTTACTAGAACAGATGTTACAGTAACTCCAAAACCAAGACTTAAATCTTAAGAGTTTTGATTTCGCTCTCTGCTCACTGTCTACTCACTCTTGGTCTTTTATATTATTCAGATAGCAACACATCACATGGGGAATCCAATGGGTTGATTGTTTCAACTTTTAAAGGTCTTAAGTATGACAGAATTCAGTTGCATAGCTCTGTGGGCATAACGGTGAAGGTGGCAAATTGTCATTGATGAAAGGCTTTATTTGACCATTTCAGGGTGCGTATAACATCATTACGTTGTGTACAAGTGGCCTGCAGCTTGAAATCCTCTTTAATCTGTGGTAATTTTCTGCTACTGCTATTGTCCCTGTTTTACATGCAGAGCTGTCCAGCAAGATTTTGAGTGGGAAAGAGGCGTTACTTTTACATTAATCTATTTTTTCCGTTTGGGTCCCACAAAATGGTGGTAGTCAGAAGGGCATCATGGCTCTTTAAGATGTTTTGTTACAAACACCAGTTCAGTCCCAACCTGTAGAATTTACTGTCCATTTCATACTCGAATCTGTGAGAAATGGGATATGCTCCCCATTCAGCTATTCTGTATTAATGTCCATTTTCCTTTGGCTTCACCAAACTATTGTGTGCCTCTCTTGCTCAGTGTAATTTTCCTTTATAACTGCTCCTCAGCTGGTGGCATGTGTTTTACCAATGGGATACAGAAGTCATGTAGGTGTAACACAGGGTCTGTTCTTTCTGTTCTTTCCATGTCCTCCTACAAGTTTTATTCCCCAGCTTCTTCTGATCCTAACTATCATGGATTATTTATCTGCAACATGTTAGACTGCTAGAACCAACTCTGGGTAATCAGCATTTTCCCGGGCCTTCATTTATAAACCTACCATTGAGAGTATCACTGAAGTGGCACCATTTGCTTGGAATTATTCTCCCCTTATTCATATAATCATAGAATAATTGGATTGGAAGGCCATTGATTCCAATTCCTTGCTCAGTGCAGGAGTCCAGACCAAATTACTGTAGATCTAACGGATAGATGTGTGTCTATTTTTTTCTTGAATGCCTCCAGTATTCAAGCAAAAAGTACTCACTGCTTCTCAAGGTAACTGGTCCCATTGTCATACTGTTCTAACCATTAGGAAGTTTTTCTTGATAGTCAACTGAAAACTGGCTTCCTGTAACTTGAGCTCGTTATGATGTGTCCTACTGTCTGGGATGATTGAGAACAAATCCTGCCACTTCTCTGTATGACCGGCTTAATTTTCATATCACATGATACATTTATACCAACCTTGATTTGACTTGTTTAATATCATATACATGTGCTCACAGCACGTTTGTTTAATATCATATTGTTTAATATCATATACATGTGCTCACAGCACATTTAGATAGATCGTAAAGTGAATCCTTTCAAAGGTACTGTTCTGCAACTTACTGTAAAATGGTAAACAGACTCTAAAAGGTCTCTAAACAAAACCTGGCCTTTCTGTAGAAAGCGGGCCTTTTGCTTCTACTGTATTACAGTGGGGCCAGGTTCTTTTGACAACATGATTAATATGGTGTAAGATATGAAAGATTGAGACCCAGTGTTTTATAACTTGGTCTGTGGGCTTCTATCTGCCCTTTCTACTTGCCTTCCTGTATATCCGATTGACTAACCATGCAGCATTCATGGAAACCTGCAAATTCACTCAAGACCACAAATTGCATTAGGTCTTTTTTTTAATCCTTTGAGTCTCCCACTACTCCAGTGTGAGCAACTAATCTTTCAATGCATAATTAAAGACTAGCAGAAGGGGAGAGTTTTCCTTTCCTTCAGTAACTACTTTTCTATTTCTGGGAATTTGCATTTACAGTATTTTAATGACTGCAGATGCAGAACTGTGGGTGGGTAACTGTTCTGGAGTAAGCCACATGAAATTGTAAGATGTGCATATTAAATCACTTTGCATTTGATATTAATTTATGGCTGCATCTTGAGTGTAAACACCTCTGTACTTCAAGCAGTGAGTGCAAAAAATGCCCTTTACATATATTTTCTCATTTTTTTACCCACCCTGCCCCTGATTTTTTTTTAAAGGAAGCTGTCCACCTTTAATAAGTACATGGAGCAAAATGGCTATGAAACGGAACGGATATGGAAGGACATTGAGGACGTCGTTATTAAAACGCTGATATCAGCCCATCCTATCATCAAACATAATTATCTCACCTGTTTCCCCAATCACACCATGTGGAGTGCTTGCTTTGAAATCCTGGGTTTTGATATTTTATTAGATCGAAAACTGAAGCCATGGCTGCTTGAGGTATGTTCCAGTAAAGCCAGCAGCCCCATCTCCTCCCCTCCCGCCCTTTCTTTCCAGTCAGCTGCCGCTACTTGCCTGCCTCACTGATATGTGCCTGCCCTGTGGCAACTCTTCCAAACATATGGATATCCAGTAGAGGGCGGTAGGCTACAGGCTAATGTTATAGAATATGCCCTTGCACCTTGGAGTGCCTAGTCAGGAAGACAATTTAATATTGAACACGTTTTGTAGGAGGATTAAGGCATTAAATTTTCATAAATTAGGTCATGAACATGGTTCACCAAACTAGCTCACCTGTCTGTCTTCTGATAGTGTCCAGTCATTTCTCAAGTAGGCCTCCTTTGTTTTAATTTTCCACTATTTGGTAATCTGAGGCTGTGCATTTGGCTGTCAGGACTAATACCACTGACAAAATTAGCTTCCATACAGTCAGTACAAGGTGTTTGAGCTAGTTGTCTTCATAAAGTTCTGTGGCGGTGCACTTCACAGATTGGTTATACATTTTACGCTGTAATCTGTTGTTTCCCTTCCTGGAAGAAGCCCAGATTTATTTTATTTCAGTCTGATTTCTAGCCTGTCCCACATGGAGAGTATGATGTCGTTACTGGAAAGTGATAGAATAAACCCAACCAAATAAACAGCCCATTAAAGTACATGACATGCTGAAGCTGTTATCAATTGGTTTAATGTAATTCAGATTATATAAAAGAGGAAAATTCAAAAATATTTCCATTACTGATACAAAGATAAATGTAACTATTAAAAAGTATGTATGAGTTGGTGAGTCATATAGTATACTGTATATCTTATATAAGAGATAGGAAATTTCCCATTGAGACAGAAAGAACTGTTGAGATACATTCCATCTTCTAATGTGATTTAGAAGTGCATGTTCTCACTGAATAGTTTTTAATACAGAGTTACAGTTCTTCAGCAAATGTAGGTTAGGTTTGCTAGTTTGCTTACTTACTTGATGACCAAAAGTTTGTTTTAGTGAATGTTTTTAAATGATTGCACCTCTTATCTTCTGCAAATGCAGAGCATATCCATAACTGACATTTAGCATATCTAGTCTGATCAAGCACAACTGAACTGTTACCATTTTTAGACTGTGTAGCTCTCAATTTTGTAATAGTTTACCTCTACATATTTCATCTAGCTATAGTTCAAAGTGTAGTTTTCTACACTGGACAAAAATGGCCACTCACAAGACTAGTATCACTAATCAAAATCTTAATTACATCTACTTAATACGTACTTTTATAATATTAGTAACAACCTTCAAATACAGTACAGTAATGAGATAAATCATTCATATCACTCAGTGTTAAAAACAAGCCAACAGTTTCCATTTCAGTCTTCTGCTGCAAAATCGACAGTCTTGTGACATTTTAAAGACCATTATAGCATGACCTCATACAGTTATAAATAATGAAATTGTTGGTTTTGGAGATGCCACTGGACTCCTTCTAGCTAATACAAGATATGAAAAGAAAGACTCTGTGATTCTGCCTGGAGTCTTTGGAAGAATCATGGCATAATAAGTGAGTTCAGTGCTCTAGTAGGATACTCGTACTTAAATGTTGATAAATCACTAAAATGATCTGCTATCATTCTGGAGCAGCTGTTACACTTGCCTCTTTGTGTGTGTGCCTCTGATACATCGTAATGGTTGTAGATGAGGAGATATGGACATGTTTGGATGTCAGTATACCAGCCTTCATTGGAAAGCTTCAAACATTGCCTTCAGCTTACTTTTCCCTACAGTTGTTCTATTATTTTGATCTCTCATTGCTCTTTCCCCAGAAAGTTGCTGTGTATGTCCATTGTAAACGTAAATACAGTACTGTACTATACAAATTGACTTGATCCTTGTTGCGACAGGTGAACCATTCTCCAAGCTTCAGTACAGATTCATGGCTGGACAAAGAAGTTAAAGACCAACTTTTGTATGACACTCTTGTTCTGATCAACTTGGGAGCGTGTGATAAGCGGAAAGTCTTGGAAGAAGAGAAACGGCGAGGGAAAGAGAGACTTCTCAAGCAATGTCGTAATCAGGAAGCCAGGTGTGAGCTTTTGAGTTATTTTCCTTTTTCCTATAGCTTAGTTGATTTGTTTATAAACTACCAAAATACCTCTTATAGTGTTTACATGTCATTGGGTTTTACCTGGTACATACAGAAATAGGTTCCTATTGATTTAGTAGCACTCATTAAATAAAACGTTTTAGAGACATGCTACAGAAAAACAGAAATTCACAAGTAAAATTAGCAAGCTGTCAGGTAAAGCAAAATGTTATGTGAAAATTCAGGGCATTCATACATACGTGGCTTCTACTGAAAAATGGCGTATATATTTATTCCCCTCCTCTCCGCCATAACATTTAGGACGGCTTCTCTAAATCTTAATATCACAACAGTCCTGACAGCTGTTCACAGCTGCAGTTCTACGTATATTGTAGCACCTAGGTCTTTCTTTAGTAAGTGGGTTACTCTACAGCAGCAATAGCTAAAATTTTTTTTTAAATCACGTGGCTTCCTAATACTTTACATTCAAAAGGGAGTACATGACAATCAATGTATGGATGTACAGTATCTATATGGGAAAGGATATAGCTAACATGTTACGGGTGTGTTATGGCCATGCTGCATTTTGTTTTAAATTTGTGCTCCCTTTGTTTTGTTGCTAGCAGATATGTACTTGGCCTTAATACCCTCCTTCTTCCAAAACAGCCATCTTGGGTTTTGCATTTATTTAGTCTTCTAAAATGGGAATCCCTTGCTCAATAAATTTGACCGGATGTACTGGAAAAAAGCAAAAGAGGGAGACTTGAGATGAGGCTGTAAAATAGCGAGGGCTTACTTTGGATAAAGGGAATGGTAAATCAAAACTGAAGGTGTTCACCTGGTGATAGGATCCAGAGTGTTTTACTCTAAACTGTCATCATGTCTAGTCTGATTTGCTTAGTTATTCGGCACAAAAATCAGGGCCAGAACACTATCTTTTCTTCTCTCTGCTATCCTAATTTTGTAGGGAATGCAGGAGAGCTCTGCAGCCTTCGGCAAAGCTTGGGAGTACAGCAAGAGGAAATCCCCTGTTTCTGTAAGCATTGCAGAGTGTGTTCCATACCGCGGAGTTGGTGCAGAAATGTGCACATTGATGAATCCTGTATCCAAACATTTGAGCATCTTCCAATGTAAATATTAAAAGAGCATAGTATTTTTGAACAAAGCATTTTTAAGCAACTTGCTCTTTATTTGTCATTCAGTTCCGTTTCATCAGCAGTCTGAATTGCAAAAAGCAAGTTAGGTGATGTACACTCACACCAAAAATCTGAACTCAGCTATACCTCCTGACATTTTCCAGAAGTTATTGAACTGCTCAGGTCCTGTGGACAGAGGTCTGGCTGAACAAAAACGAAGCCAGACAGCAAATTTCTGTTATGAATGTTGGCGATGTTCAGTATTCCTTTGATCTATTTATTTTATCATGTGAAGGAACTGAAGAGGAAAGAGGCCTGATGTTATCATCTCTCAGAAATATCTGCAGGAATAGGTTTTTCTTTTCTCTTGACCTTGTCTTTGCCAGGGAGAGGGCACAAGGGAAGGGTGTGGGGTTTCCCCCCCCCCCAAGCTGTGCATGTTTTCCAATTTGCTTCAAAACCTCCTGTATTTATCAAATAAGCATTCCCCCATATGAAACCATTGTGTATGCTGCTTATATTTCTGAACTTTTTTTTTACAACCTTTATGAAGAAGGTTTATCTCAGCATGTAAGAGATAAAGAAATATGATTTGAAGACTGCAATGGCACCATGAGCGTTGTGTGTGAAGAATCTCCCACTGCAGACATTTTCTCAGGGGCTTTTTGCTTGGATAATTTTATCAGGACTGAGGAATACAAGAAGTGCCAAGCTGCCTGGCTCCAGCAAGCAGAGAAATATGAGGAAAAAAACTCAGGAGGGTACCGTCGAATTTACCCGAGCTCTGATTCAGACCAATATGATAAGTTTTTTCAACACAATAACTCCCTCTTCCAGGAAACAGTAGCTTCCAGAGCACGTGAAGAGTACGCCAGGTGAGAGAGAACATTTCATGGCATGCTTTCTCTCAGATAAAGGGGGTGGTCGTGTTTCTGAAATAAACGAAAGACAACAGCAAACTTTAGATTATTGTCTGTCCAAAATAGTACTTTCATTTTCCTGAGTTGAAAGTAATCTTTACTGGGTTCATTTTTGATTGGAGTCCAGAATAATTGGAAGCCAGGTTTACTTTCTGGTTTTAGAAACATCTTTCTTTACTAACTGTATAGATCAGGCATGATTCATTGAGAACATGACAGTTCTTATTATTCAAGGCCACTTCCCAAATTACCTGAGCAGGGCCTACAATGAGGTAGGGTAACACTGTTTCCTCAGGTAGCAGATTTGGGGAGTCATTATTAAGGCACAGTAATGTAATTTAATTCGATGCTGTATTTATAATGCTAGGGATGTACTGAGGAATATAGACTAACATCTGCCATTGGGAACACCATTTGCTTCAGGCAACAAAATGTTTGAGGCCAGCCCAGCCACTGTTTAGCTCCGAGAACATCCATTCTAGCTACAGTATTCTCCTATCTGCGTGGTAATCCCACAGATTTTATTTCTGAGAAGTGTATGTGTGTGTGTGTATGTATGTGTGTGTTTGCACAACTTCCAGGTGACTTGCCATCCATATTAATTTCGGTGGGACTGGCACTAAGGAATTGCTGAGGGTCGCAACCCTTCAGATGCCCCACTGAAATACAGATAATGGCAAGAGTAAAGGAGCCTCTTCATTTGATGCCTGTATAGAAACAATAATTTGCTTACTAATGTGCAAATTCTTGGTGAAATATCAGATGAAAATTCTTCTGTTCTCTCTGATCTCATTGTGTACATATGATTTGCAGTGCATACACATCAAGAAAATGCATCTTGAAAACTTGCATTTATTTGAGAGAACTGATGAGAAACTTGCTTAATAGCGGAGGGTGCTCTTGGATTCAAGGTTTCCCCTGGTGGTTATCTCACTGTTGCTGTTCACAAAAAGAATGCTTAGTTATCCTGGCCTGTTTTGGGGGTGCTAATCCACACCACACCTCAAATCACAACAGTTTGAACTGAATCAAGGGACACCTACCCTCCTGTGTCATTAATATCACCCTCTTTGCCATCTCTTTTTGTTTATTTGTAACCTAGATCTGAACTGATATAACAGCTCATGAAATAGCAGCACTTATCTGACTAGACTGCTATAGCAGAATAACAGAATAAAAAGCAAGTGTTAGCTGGAGAAATAAGAGGCACTCACTTGAGGGAGGTTCGTTTGCTTTTGCTATACTGGCAGACCTTTCATCAGAGTGAGGTGTGCCAGTGTAATGGGAACATCCCTCCCAAGTGATTGTCTCTTGTTTTTAATTTGGACAGTTTTATCATTCAGCCCTTCCAGTCAAGTGCAGTTTCATAAGTTATATCAATTCAGATCTATGTCTGTTTCCAAAATATCACCCCAGGACACATTCTCCATTGCCTCTTTGGACTGGTATAGGCAACCAACGGCATATACGAAAACCTGAAAACTAGAGATGTGAGTGGAACTGGTACAAAAAAACCCACTAACCTCTGCTAGGGAAGCAGAAAAGTAACATGTACTCATGAAAAAAGACTATTTATTCACAGTAGGCTTGAGTAGTTGACAGGGAAAAAAAACAAATTTAACTGTCCTAAGCCTGGCACAAAAGAGTAAATTGCTGCGTAGGCACACAAAGGAACACTGAGCAGAAACATGGATGCTGATAATATTCATGGTTATTTTATCCAGTGTGATTGGTTGTTTGAAAGATTTCAGATCTAAACATCTACGGCGATTGGTTTGGAAGTATTCGAATTGAAGTGATACCATTTCATGAGCAATGAAAATATATATGTGCTTAATTATAGAGACTGTGCAGGTGCGGAACACAGTCGTCATCTGTTATCAATCTCACTCACATTTAATGTTGAATACTGTATAGAAAATACTACAGATTTGATTATATGGGTCAGCTAGAGGAAAATGTCTACTGAAGGGGCAGCAGTGACAGTTGCAAGGAGAAAATGGCCCAAATAAGATAGCAGGATAGCTTTAGAGCATTTCTCCTCAGAACACTGGATTTAGTAGTGTGTTTATATTGCAAATTGTTTCATTTACATTGACTTTTTGCTATCTCTTGGGTGCTAGGTTTAACCATGCACTAGACTGCATGGTTGAACCTTGTATCCAACACTCAAATATTGCTGCCTTAGGTCCTTTTGAGAAGAAAGTGGGAGTAAAAATATTTAAAATATTTTTTTAAAACGTTGAGTGGTAACGTCTCTGCAGTTTTACTCACAAGGGAAGATAACCCTCTTTCCCTGATGGAGTCTACTATTATTATAGGATGAGAAAACCCATTTTCCTCCCAACACCTCTAGGGAAGGGAGCCTTTTATATGCTGAGCTGACAGAATCAGGCTGCTTCCCTTTCCTCTATGGCCCAGTGCAACGTGACATATGCCCCCCTTCCTCAAGTTCTTTGGCAGACACCTCAGATTGTGGCCAACAAGTAAGCCGTGTCAACATTCATTCCACGGGTGTCTGCAGGAGTCGCAGAGGGGAGCTAGCTGTACAGTGGTGTGCGACTGCAAATTGTGTGCCTTGTGTGCACTGTTACTACACAGCTGTGTCATATGCACATGCTCTGTCACTCATATTCCAGAACTTGTAGAAGCCTGTACAGAATAGCCAAATTTCCTGGGAAATTGAGAGTACTTACGGTAGTATGGAGTTTTTAAAATCAGGCTAAACAAGAGACATTAAGATCTTTTTAAAAACATTACCTGCAGCGAATGTTTAAAAACAACAACACAATAACAAAATAAAGTGAAACTTAGATGAATGAATAAATAAATGAATGAATGAATGAATGAATAAACAAACAATCAAACAAGGTACAGCATTCTTAAGAATGCATGGTAATTTTGTAGTACAGTAATTCTACCCTCATCGTAACATTGATGACTTCACGTGACATCTAAAGGAAATAACCTACCCAGAGTTGGAGCAATATTTTTCAAAAGTAATTCATTATTATTTTAATGATGCACACTACTCAGCATTTAAAGAGTGATGTTTCACTAACGTGTAATTAACGTATGACTTTTCAGTTAGTTTAAAAATGATACTCTTGAAATTGGAAAACTCCCCCTCCCTCAAGTTTCGTAAAAGGAGTGTTTTAGGGATAACATGCAAATATGACTTATCACTTTATAAAGGTAACATGTGTTACATATAGTTGTTACATTAAAAATGATATCTTTATTATCCTACCAAAACTACCATATTCAAAGTAACATAAAGCTTGACCAGACAGGCAAAAGTTCCATGTCAGTTGAACACGGATCGTTCCAAAGGAGACCAGGGCTTCCTGGATTCTGTTTCTGCCCTGCAGAAATCAAGTCTTCAAAAATGCTTCTCTAGGAAAGAGATCCCTATAAATGTCCCTCACTGCAGCTTTGCGTCTGACAGTATTTTAAGGTGTTTTTGTTTTAAAAATAATTTTAAGACAAAATTAAAGGCTTCTTAAAGATGCAGAACCTTTACTTTTTACCTTAGGAAGCACAATAGCACTTAACTGGTCCCCAGAATGATTTGGAAGAAGAAACAAACAGAGAGGCATGCTAAAACCACAGTTCATGTCAGATCACACATTGCACCACCTGGGCAGTAGGGATAACACAATCTGTTCTGAATGACGTCTTTTTACTGGAATTTTGCATCTTCAGGACATGCCCATTTCTGGGGTTCCCTCTGTTTTGCAAGTATTCTCCTTGTTTGTGAACACTCATTAGAGAGAGTACTAGTATAGCCTGTGGGGTTGTATGTACCAGGGAGAGTTGAAATGAGTTGACTTGATTATGGTTTGGGGTTCTAGAACTACCCACTGTACGTTGCACATCAATATCAACCCTATCCCCTTCCAATATGCTAATATACTACAGCTAGTTATGCTAACTCGCAAATCTGGGAAATCAGAGTCAAAAATACTATTTTAGAGATCCGTGTATTTTAGAGCCCTTAAAGATATCAGAAGCTGCCTTCCTTAATCAGACCAAAAGTCCATCTAGAATAGTACAATATTCTGATCCCAGCAGCAGCCACAACATAAATGTTGGCAAGCAAGACATCACACTGATGAAATCTCTTGCTGTTCATCTCTATCCTTTGTCATTTAGAAGCATGCTACCTCTGAACATTCTGTTGATCTGTCATAGCTATTTACCACTGATGGACAATCTGAGTTCTTTTTTTAATCCAGTGGTGCTACTGGCCACCACTAGATTAAAAAAGAACTCAGGTTGTCCATCAGTGGTCAACTTCTTGTGCTAATAGATTCTATAAATTGGATTATGCATTTGGACTTCTTTTCTTGAGAGACTGAAACATTTTGTTAGTCATCCAAGCAGCTTGATCAGACTGAGGAAAGTTGGTGGCAAGGCATCCAATTTATGGTTTACCTTGATTTCACATTAACTTTCCTCAGCCTGACGAAGTTGCATGGATGAGTAGTGAAACATTTCAATCTCACAAGAAAATCCCAGTTTCCATGAATCAACTTCCAGATAACCTCAGCTGGATGACTGAGAATGTATGGAAAAATGCTAACATCTGTCAGTTTTGCACTTAACTACCCGTTGTCTTCTGAGATAGACACTTAAGTATGCAAGACACTCATAGAAAAGATAGATTTTTCCTAAAATGGCTTTTGGCTGAAGCCTAACTCTGGTGCCCTGGTATTTTTCTTCTGGTTGTGTGGGCTTGATTGTGGTAGTGAAGGGAAGCAAACTCTGCATGTCCTTTTTGTTTTAGCATTGCGTCATATATTTCAGGAGTAAACCTTGACATACAATGGTCCCCCGCCCTTTCGCGGTTCATATACTGCGGTCCCTCTATATCGCAGGACTGCAGTATATGAAAAAGGCCCCCTGGGGTAAGGGGAAAAGGTCTGTTTCAGGCCTCCCGTACTTACCCGAGGACCAGCGCTGCCCCGAACCTTCCTGGGCTTTCTGGACAGGTCTGCGAACCGGGAGTGACTTTCTAGGCCTGTTGGAGGCCTCAGAAATGATTTTCTTTTTCAAAATGACTTTCGATTTGCAGGAAGACCCCTTTGGGGCCTCCAGAAGGCCCGGGAAGGCCCTCATAGGCCCATTTGGGGCAGCACTAGGCCCTCCCAGGCCTGACCCGACCTGCATCAGCATATTGCGGATTTTCAGTTATCGTGGATCAGGTTGGGTCCCTAATGCCCATGATAGGCAGGGAGTCACTGTAGAATCATAGAATCGTAGGGTGAACGAACCATTTACCCAGAACAAGATGACAAGCCCCCATCCCTTCTCCTCTTCCACATAAAATTCTATGGGTTGATTCAGGACAGACTATCAGAAGGATGTTCCATCAATTGGCTCTGAAATATAACCCGTTTTATAGTTTTTGATTTGATGTTATTGTGACAAAAGCTGAAGGATAGGCATTTTTAAAGAACTGTACATAAATCCTCTGAGGGAGTTTGAATATGACCTGCAGCCACAGTCTCCTCTCTGTCTTGATTGCAATAACTTCCTTTCTACAATGTCATCAATAGGCAGCAGCTCCAGGAACTGCGTCTCAAGAGGGAACAAAAAGTGGCCCTGTTGAAAGAGAAGAAGGCTGAACTGCAGGGAGAGTCGAGTGGAGAAAAGGTCAAGATCTTCAGGCAAAAGATGGCAAGCAGGGCAAGTGGGCTGCCAGTCCATGACCAGGTAGGCCTGATGGAGAAACGTTTCTGCTGGTAATTTTTTTCTTCCACTGGCAGTTCTGAAGGGATGGGAAAACCAGTTGAAAATTGACTCTCAATTCTGCTTCTGTAAGCCAATTGCAATGATCCAGATGCTGTCCTTGAATTAAGTTGTGTTGTGCTCATATACTGTATTTTTTGCCCCATAAGACGCACTCCCCCCCCCCCAACAGTAAGGAGAAATGTCTGTGCATCTTATGGGACGAATGCATCCCCACCGGGAGCCTCCAGAGTGGCTGCTGTAGAGACGTCCACCCTCCATGCAGGTCCCAGCCCCAGATGCAACTCCCGTGAAGGCTTCCTGCCCGCCTGTCTTTAAAAAAATTACCTTGCATGATTGATTTGCTCCATATAATAGGAGACGGAGAGAAAGCAGCCTTATTGGAGACCATAGATATAAGAAATGGGCTAGAGTTACCACCCACCATGATGACCATAGAGCAGTGGTTCTCAACCTGTGGGTCCCCTGATGTTTCTGGACTGCAACTCCCAGAAATCCCAGCTAGCTGAGTTAGTGATGAAGACTTCTGGGAGTTGCAGTCCAGGAATATCTGGAGACCCACAGGTTGAGAACGACTGCCATAGAGCTTCTCTATGGTCATCATGGTGGATGGTTACTCTCTAGCTATAGCTCTCTAGCTGCAGCTCTATGGTCACCATGGTGGGTGGTTACTCTCATTCTAGCCTGTTTCTCATCATATTGGTCTGTGGGAGTTTCGGAAGCATTTGTAGATCTATTCAAACCAATTTTTGCATCAGACTGTGATTTTCCTCAATGTTAAATGCATACCAATGTGCATTTACATATGTTGTGAAAATGCATTTGTACACATTTTATTTTAAAATGTGCATATTATACATTTGGGATGCAAAAATATCCTTCTTTATATGTTTTTGAATTAAAAAACTGCAGTGCGGAACTTACATAAATTAAGATAACGTCATTTCAATTTGCATATTAGTCATAAAAGATTAGGTCAGCTTGTTTAAAAACAAAAAATTATTGAAACAAAGTTATTAATTAATTAATTAATTTGTTATTAACAGTAATAGTAGTAATTAACCACCCCACTTTTTTTCTTTCCTGTTCAACTCAGGCTTGTTCAGAGGCTGTGCCTAAGACTCCATTCCAGCCTGATCATTTTTCAGATGTGCAAGACTCCAAGACAGAAGTCGCTTATGGCCCTCCTGCCATCACCCAGTATGAGAGCCATGAAACAAGTAACTGCTCAGAGCCCCCTGAAAAACAGCCGGTGAGGCCTTACAGTTCAGTGCCTGATCTTACCAGAGAGAATTCATCCAGCACCCCTGAGCAGCATAAATCCAATCCAGAACTGAGGAACATTGTTATTAACAGTCATTGTACAACAGATGTGAGTATGATTCTTTGATTACCTCCTAGAGTGAGTCACACAAGGTATTATTAGTTATAGCTATGTTTGATCTCAGCAACAAATACAGAACAGGCTGTTGAGATGGTGTCATTTACTATCTCAGCTCAATACTCTGCCACTTGATTGATTGATTGGTTGGTTGGTTGGTTGGTTGATTAGATTAAGGAACTTCTCTTTTGATATTAATTCTAACTTGTCTGGCTATAAATGTTTCCTGGCTATCCATGTGAAACAGAGAACAGGACTCTTGTACTTTTGGTAGCTGTGTGGAAGAGGAAGTCCCAACAGGTAAAGTTTACATGTCAAGCTATATTTGATGAAATGTCCATTTAGAAACATTATAAGAATCTCCCTTTCTTGTGGCAAACCTAAACACATCGTAGAGTGGTTCTGGTTATCCTGATTTAAGCAGCAGTGTGAAATTCATTATGGTGTTAGATCTGAGAGGGAGAACCATTTCAGCAGCCCCTAGGGCTCTCATCATTTTGGGTTATCAATGAGTTTATCAGGCATGCGGAGCAGGGACTGCATCACAGACCTTCCTTCACTCCCTTTCCAGCTCCAACCACCAGCATGCTGCAAACCAAGCCCATGTAATCACCGACATTTTCCCCCAATGTCCCATCCTCATGCAAGGAGTCCAACTGCAAAGTGCATGGCCTGCTGTGGAGGACCCGCTATTAAAAACTTCCATCCCTTTGGAGAAGAGTCCTTCCGGTTTCATCTTAGAGGAAAAACAGCCTCCTCGTGCTCTGCTCTCCAGAAGATAAGAATAAAATTATCTGAGAATGACAAAGAAAAACAGTGTGCCTTGTACTCGGAATTCTTCAGCAAGATGAATTTTCCACCAATGGAGAGAGACCTCAGGCTTCTCTTGGAGCAGCAGTCTCTTCATCTCCCCGACAGAGCGAGTGAGTGACCTTTTCTTGGCATCCTGTCTTCAAAGTCTTTTAGATCGCTACTAAGTTAACAGAATGTTCAGGATGTGATGTTGGATAAAGCTTCCCCCTTGATTGAGGCTTTCGATTTCCACAAATTGGTTTTTTTTTATTTGAAAGATTGGTGCTTTCTAGTCACCTTTCCAAGCTACAATATCCAGACATATGAGATGCTTCAGCCACACAATCCTCTGTCCTAGTATGGGGTATGCATTTTGGATGCAAGGGTCCTAAGGGAAAATGCTCCTGCCTTCCTGTACTGTCAGGAGCCAGTGGCACCTGGGGACCAGATTTTTTTTTGGGGGGGGGGAGCCCAGAAGGTATAGCAGCTGTTGGCATGCACAGTCAGGGCAAAAACGAATATTCACATGTGCACACACAAAACAAGCAAGGAGGCAGGCATAATAACCTTAGAACTGCAGATTGGGAAAGGAGCCTATGGATTATTATGTCCGGCACCTATCAAAAAGGCACAGTGCAGAATCAAACACCCAAGTTCTGGCTGAGCAGCCAGATACCTAACCCACTATTGAGGTGACTGTACATATTCAGAAGCAGACAACTGCACATATTAAGAAGCAGGCATAGAGCCACTGCCTGACCTCAATCCCAATCATGCACTCCACAACTCAGCCAAAAAAAGGAGAAATGTAGCTTACTGCCAAATTAAAAATGTTTCTAACTGCACTGTTGGGAATCCGCTGGAGAGGTTTTAAGTCAAGCTGACCTTGGCTGCAGGACGAAAAGCAGAGAGACAGAGACAAATGCCTTTCTCAGCCAGCTGAGCAGACACCCAGGCAAAAGACTTGCACATTGTTCCAGAAGGCTTGTTTTTATTCTTTCTTATCTATGTTGACAAGCAATAGATTGGAGCACTTACAGAAACAGGAAGTCCGATTTTTAGCCCTTTGGCCCTGCCTCAAAACAAAAGGTCAGGGAAAATAGGTCACTTACTCTCCAGATATGCAGCGTGGCACCAGGAATGTGTGCGCATCACTGTGGCCCCTCCGAAACACATCCTTCAAAGAAAGGTTCCCACATCATAGCTGTTTCCTTCTGTGCCTCCCTGAAAGTTGTGTCATTATTAACTTATCCACTCACAATCACTGGGCTCCTTCCCTCATCTTTCTTTTGCCCTACACACTCACATAGTGCACAAGACTGGAAAATAGGCAGGAAGGGAACACAGGTGGGATCCTGTTCATTCAGGACTGAATAGGGGAGCTAAGTTTGGAGATATCTTCCCCACTCATGAAGGCCTATGGATTATCTACTATCTCTGATAAAAGGGCAAGCAGGAGTGAATTGATGTGGGTTGGGATGTAGCCTGAAATAAGGAAGTACCCTGTTTGCCATACTAGATGTCTCCAGTGTTAGGGACATTGAAGTAGAGGTTAGGTGATCAACTGACTTTTGAGTATTGACTTGGTTGGCCAAGTGGTCATTTAATCCTGGATCATTGTTAGCCTCCATTATACAGGACAATCTTTATTCCCTGTTCTGTGCTACTACAACTCTGGGGACATGGTCAGAATGTTTTTTCCTTCTTCTTTTAAATCAAGAATTGCCTGTCATATTCAAATTCAGGAAAACTCAGGGGGTTTTGTCAATGAAAATGAGTGGTTTTGGTCACCTTGCACAGTACAGTGCTGGAGGTTGAGAAGCGAAGGGAAGAGTTATGGCCTAAACCTTGTAGGCCCAAAAGTAAAGCATAGTTGGGAATGAGATTTGATCTACCCTTCAACTCATCTGGCTTTTAATTTAGTATTCAAAGAGTCATATCTCTGCATATTAAATCCATACGCAAAATATTTGGTTAATTGTTTGAAGATTTTGAATTCCTCGCTGAATAACAGGTGTGGAAATAAAAGCCACTACATATTATCAGAAATAAAGTGCATTGTCAGTCCTTGACAATTTAGCTTTTTAAAGTGTTGTTGACATTGGTTTTAGTTTTGAACTAATATTAGTTATGGTTGCTTGTAGTCACTGTCAGTGTTATTAGATAATGATAGATCATTGGAAGAGTGGTGTAGTGGTTTCATTGTGCATTTTTTAAGTACTGCTGGCTTGGGAATTAAACTGAACTTAAATACAAGTAAACAAATTTGACCTTCTTTTTGGCCAAAAGCAGTATTAAGTGTGTGTATTATCAGTTAGCTACATGTATTAGGGATAATAAATGTACATACCTAATACACATGCCTACCTTGTAAATTCACATACCCAATGCTGTTTTTAAGTGTTGCAGTCACATATTTGCTACGCTAATGCACACTTGACTCTTCCCTGCACTTCCTCAGCCCCTCCACGGAGCCAAGGAAGTGTTGAATTTGCTAAAGTGGCTTTCTTCTTAATCCAGTTCATGGCATGGGCAAACTGACAGCAAGCTGCCTTGGACCAAATAGGATTGCTTGAGGTCTCTTTGCCATTTGGATGTGAGGATTGTGTTTAAGGCATGCCAGGCCTCCTTGTGAGCCCGTTAAGCCTGCTCCAGTCCAGCCATATAGACAAGCCCGCTCTCAGACTTAAGAAAAAGGGATTAGTGCAGTGGTGGTGAACCTTCAGCACTCCAGATGTTTTGGACCACAGCTTCCATAGTCCTTTGTCATTGGCCATCAAGGCTCGGAATTCTGGGAGTTGTGGTTCAAAACATCTGGAGTGCTGAAAGTTCACCACCACTGGATTAGTGTACTGCTAGGAGTTTTAAGGTACACCACGTAAATGCTTTCCCCCCCCTCCCCCCACTGGTATGCAGAAAGTGCTTTCCTTCCAAGGGAAGTTCGTGGTAGCAGGAGTGCTTCTGGCAAGAGGTCAAGAAAATGCTACAACACCCACATGGCTACACAAAGGCCAGTGGTTCAGCAACAAAGCTTGCAAGACTTGCTGGTGATCTCACGGATGAACAACCAGCCAAGAAAAACCAATGATCTGACATTTGGAGATAGTTCTGTGAACAAGTAACAACAGGCAAGTCTAATGTTCATGTATTCTTTGGGTTCTGTATGTGTGTGTGTGGGGGGGGGGTTGTATGGAAGGAATAAGTGTGACTTTTGATCAAAAATTGGTACTACGAGTTAAAGCATTCTGTACAGCTGCTGTTTTAATTTCACTTCCTCCTTAAAATGGAAAAACAGTGCCTTATGAGCACTTAGGGGTAGTGTGAAAGAAACCAAAATGTTCATATAGTGACTAGGTGTTGCTGTGATCTTTGGAATACACTAATCAGCTGTTGTTGAAGATAAGTCCAAAACAGGAAATGATGTTAAAAAGAAAGGGATAGTGAAATTAATGATTTCAGATACCAATTTAACAGTTTTTACTGCCTTGCCTAAATCGGACATAAAAGAGGAATTGGTTTCATTTGGGTGTTACCTCACTCTGTCCCAGAATGACCTCACTCAACAGTTATGGTTACAGTAGGACTCCCGTATCCACAGATACATTATCCATTGGTTCAGTTGTCCACGGTTGGCAGAGGAAAAAAATTAATAAATAATTCAGCAGCCGCAAAGCAAGGTACTGCCACAAACAGCAGCTGTAAAACAAGCTACTGTCATAAAACATCAACGTAAAGGAAGCTACTGTCACAGACAGCAGTCATAAAGCAAGCTACTGTCACAAAACAGCAGTTTTGGGGGTTTTGGCATTCTCTCTCATCCATGGTTTCAGTTATCCACGGGAAGGCTTGGAACCAATCACCAGCTGATACCAGGGTCCTACTGTGTTTAAAAAGTAGAACATTAAATGTGGGCTAGGATGGAATTTTCAGGAATATATCATAAGAGCAGCAAATGCCTAGCAATTCTTTCTAGAATAACCCATCCACATTTCAATGGAATCATTCCCACAATTGAAAACTGTTTCCCTAATCTCTGGTTAAGAGGATTTGATAATTTGCTCACTCTTGGTATTCTTCTCTCAACTAGAATAATCTTTTGAGATTACTAAAACAATTCTGTGCCAGGAACAGGTCTAAAATCAGAATGAAATACCTCAGAATAACATATCTATCTATCTATCTATCTATCTATCTATCTATCTATCTATCTATCTATCTATCTATCTATCTATCTATCTATCTATCTATATGTCTGTCTGTCTGTCTGTCTGTCCTCAGAATAAACACTTTCATTCAAGTGTGGCTGAAATCAAAAGCCTTACACAAAGGGATGAGTTATGCAACTGTTGATAATGGTTATAATTGTCAGGAACCAGTTATATTTTGTTGTTAGCTGTAAGCCACTTGGTAAAATTTCCATCTTGAAAGGATGTTTTTGTGGTTTTTAAAAAAGAACAAGTAAATAGTCTTTTGTTAATCTTTGAGCAAAATGTTTGGGACTAGAACCTTAAGCATCTGTTATTCATGATTCATGTTTGCTTGTTATATCATTTCCCTCTTTCTTCTAGGATCTAGTAAAATGTTTTCCAAACACAGGTTGCTGAAGCCTCCCAAGTGATTGAGAGACATACTGAACTATGTGAACAGTTCAACTACATCCAATCTTCCGTTCAGTATAATCCCATGTAAAGGAGTTTCCATGCAGCCAACAAATGTTGATTGTAAAAATAGGTGGTCTTTTTACAGCAAGTGCATATTGAGGCATTGAAAGCTCCCAATTTTTAACTCTCTGCAAAAGTATGAGGCTTATTCTTTGCAAGTGGAAATATCTTTTCCTGAAATACCTAAGATGTGGGCTACATATGGCAACTTTCTGATACTGCAGAGTTAAGTCTTCCCATACCGCTTTTCAGATCTCCAGAGGAGTCTGGAGTCCTCCATGGTTTTGCAAACTGGATCCTGAGTGAGGACCAAACCGAAGGTGATGTACAATAAGTCACGCCCTCTTGCTTGTCTCTTTCCTCCAATAACTTTTCAATGAAAAACATCCTTAGAGGCTGCCGTAGGAAGCAAAAGGATGGGAGAAGTGGGACTGCTTAACCCATTCTCCTCCTGCTATCTTTTGTTAGGCAAAAACTTCGGATTTCTGGTGTGGAGGGAAAGGTTCCTGGTCCCCATGTTATTCTCCATGGTTAAAAAAGGAGTTCGAGGGCTCAGTTCTGAGTAGATAGACATCTGGAATTAATGCAGTCCCTTTCCCTCAACATTTTGTTGTTCCATTGCAATTCCCAAGGCAACTATTCATTTTTTAAAAAAATCAAGAGAAAGAGGAATGTGACAGCATATCATGTCTAGTTTGGCTCTAAATTCCTGATATTTTCAAAGCAGTTTGTCTTAGTAACCTACAGAGAAGTTATAAGGAAAGACAGTTCACAAGTCGCAATAAAGGACCACAGATGGCAAAGATGGGGAGATAACGTCCCCCACTGGAATAAAACAGAATCTTGTATGTCTTTGGATTGTACGTGTGGTGTTTTTCATTTTAAAATAGCCGCTCTGAATCTCTGGGATCTTGCCACATTTGTCACAGAACACAGAAGCGCTGGCCTTCCCCCACTGGCATTAAAGAGAACCTTGTACATCTTTGGACTGATGTGTGCAGTGTTTCTGTTAAAATAATCTAGGGGCTGGGCGGTGGTGGTGGTTGGGGCAGTGTGATGACAACATAGAGCAGATTTCAGTGTTTGAAGCAAAGTCTCTGCAATTGCATGTTTATCTTATTTTAAATGAACATTTATAGTCATGATTACTAGGAGCCAAGAGACGGGGGCTTCCTGGCAGGATTCAGATTTCCTGGCAGTGCAGAAGTGTGATTGAGGCTATTATGTTCAGTGGAGAAGAAAGCATGGCAACAATAAATGCAAACTTTTCCTTACAATCTACCTCTTCGTCTTTCAGGTACCATGGCCAACAATAGTTAAGTAAATGTGTCCATTTCAATGTGTTGGAAAACATGCGATATATAGCAACAATTATCTAGTCAGAAACCCATTCCAAATGTGGAAAACACTCTGTATACCTCATCTTATTTATCCTTACAACAGTAAAGCAGTTCAGATCTCATCTGTCTCTCTCTCTCTGTATAAAGGTAGTACCTCTGTACTTTGAAGAGACAATCCCATATAGGGTGTTTTCACCATACTACCCTGCACATATGGATCACTTCCGAGTTCAGCAGCTGAGAAGGAGAGTTAAGTTGAACTAGTTCTTAAATGGGAGGACATTAGAGAATACCACGTATCTCTGTGTCACATTGGGAAAGAATCGTGCCTGAAACCCTGGAGAATTGCTGCCATTCAGAGTTGCTAGATGAACCAGTGTTGTCACTGGGAATAAGAAAGTTTGTTCCCATGGGCAAAACTAGATGCTACCGAAAGTTCTTTGAAACAAGAGACCATTCCTTACACTTGAAGGAACTGCCTATCTTCCACATTGCTCTCCATAGCATCTTGTTTGGAGTTCCTTGATCGTTCTAATTAACTTTTTTTGTGAGGGAGGGGGCAAGGACTTAATGCAATTTCTTAAGTATTAAGAGCCATTCAGTATAACCCTTATGAATTGTTCTGGTCTCCTGTAATTTCCAGATGATTTTATTTTTTCTTATAATTGTTCGCCTGGAGTTAAACATTAGCTTAGGTTCCGGTTAGATATCTCAGATGCACTGCTGTGAGAGTATAATAGGCCAAGTGTCTTCTTCCTCTGATAGCATCTGATTTTATTCTATGCAGTTTACTTCACACAGTGTGTTAAATTTCTGAACTCCACTTGGTTCCATTGGAGGCTCTTGGCCCTATTCTGTGTTTCATTGCATACTGTCTTTCCATTAGATTAGGATCGGACAAATCATGAATCATATGCAAGAATACCAGTTTGAAAAATGTCCGGTTTTCATTTGATCAGCACAGTTTATTTTACTTGTGAAACTGGGACTTTTTCTAAGTCAGAGTAGGTCTTTCTCTCCACAAAGATCTACACATTGTGCCTGATCCTTTGGCAACTCCTGTGCATCCAAGTCTTACTCAGGTGCCTCATTATGGTTCGGATGTGACCCTTCCACCAATTTTCACCCTTTTTTGCTGAATCAAATCCAGACATTCATATGATGTCTCCTTCATATACACTGAATAGATATATACTCTTGTGTAGAGATTCTTCTGTTTCTTGATATTCTGTCCTCTTAGTAGCCTCTTCTCAAAAGTACGGGTTATGCATTAGAGTAATGAAGTGCTGTGGCACACTCATTTTTTTATAACAATCTATAGCTTTTTATGTCCTGCATAATCAAAACATGACTGGCAGAATCCTACTTGTGTTTGTATAAAGGTTGTGTAACTTGCCACTGCCAACTCCAGCTGATTGATGAGGCACGACGGAACACCTTGGTTGAACATATGGGTGTCTGAATAGGCACATGGACAAGACATACCCTCCCTAGCAGTTAGATGCAACTAGTTGCAGCAAGTTATACAAAGCATCAGTAGGATTCCGGCTCCTGTAATTTATAAAGTACAGATTGATTTGCTTCTGAATTTTTTTGATCTGGTCTCATAGCCAGTGTATATGTACAGCAGTAGGATTTCTGGTGCCTCTTCTGAATCTATCTTGAACATCTGGCACACATTTCACTATAAAAGTAATTCTGGCAAAAATCACTTTTCTTGCAAGGGAAATTAATGCAATGGTCCTATAATTAGTGCAACCTTTGGAGTCTCTTGTGTAGAATATATTCTGGACATGTTCAGTCTGCTGGGCATTGTTTTGTCTTCCATATGTTTGGCATGTTCTTTTTTAGGATTTTGATAGATTAAGTCTCTGTAATTTAACATTGTCATATTCATGTGCTGTGCTTTCCTGGTGGTTTATTTCTTTCAAGTCCTTTGAGAGCAGCTTTCATTTATCCTCCTCAAATTGCAGGTTCTTCATCCAAGGATATATCTTTGAAGCTACTGTATCTATTGTTATTTTTGCACAGAAAAAGTTGCAAGGAGCACACCCATTTGAATCAGTGTAATTTACAGAGGCGTTAACTTATCAAATCCCTGTTGTTTTAGTGGGCCTATTGTAGTGCAATTTACTATGCTAAACAAGAGGATTTAGACTGTTGTCTCTGTGTGCAAGTGGCTGAAGTCAGCCATCTGCACATTTAGGATTCATCAGTCAATCCTCAATGTTTTTCTTTCTGATTGACTACAGGAATAGCTTCGTATTTTTAACCAGAAATCTTTGTCATTTTAGTCCACAGTTCTTCTGGTTCACAATCAGTTGGGAGTACTGCAGTATGTAATTCTGCTCTTTGTACGTTCTTTAAACGCTTTAGGAATGTTGCTTAAATTATATTTTGCCACTTTTTACTGTTTTTCTTCAACTGTACTCTAATTTTTATACGCACAATTCATGCTTTGTACCAGGTTCCAGTTGCAAAGAAAGTACAGCTTCAAGTTACATAATATATATATATATTAAAAATCTGTATTGGCCTGCCAGTAATATCCACGTGTACAATTGTCTGTTCAGTGTTCTGAAGGATGTATTTGCAATAAACAAACTGGTGGCTTTGTAGAATTCTATGAGTCATTCTCCTGCTTCATTTTTGACTTCTGTGCCAAATTTTCCAGCTATACAGTATTTGGTTCTGTTTTATTTCCTGCATTTGCATCCCAGTCACCCATTATTATCACCACATTCTGTTTTAAGGCAAATTTCCTCCTGCACATCTGTGTAAAAGCCTTCCTTAGCATCTGAAGTTGAAACATCAACTTATATGATAGTTATAATGATAAAATTTCCAGGAGGTCTGGTTGATATTATTTGGCCAGACATTGCATTGCAACCCCAACTGCATTTGTTACCTCTCACCTCACTATGACATGATGGTCTTTTAAGGTTTGTTGTTTCCACAGCAAAACATTTTCTTATTATTGGATTGAAAATGTCCTATTTGGAGATTTACTCACAGTACATCCCCAAGGCTGAATAAAAGAGTTAAACCCCTTTCCAGTGACTGACTGTTAATGACAGAGCCAGAACACAAAATGTGACTTCCAGTCTGAATAATCTCCAGCCAGCTCTGAGTCAGCAAAAATAATGGGAGCTGGGAAACCAATAATGAACAGTGTGCCAACAAAGTCTGCGTTCCAGGAAAGGAAGACTGCTACTACATATTTAAATGCCAGAGATTTCTGTTTTCACCCCTGGCACCACTGAGCCACAACATGGAGGATGTACTGAATGCCTGGGATGGTCTACTGTCCAGTGTTTCGAAGAGAGAGATCAGTCATTGTTGTCTTGGATCTTTACTTTTTCTCCTTCTTGTATAAAACCACTCCCTGCCGAGATAAGCCAAGCAGCCATTGTCCAGCTGTCTTTGATGTGTGCATCTTCCTAAGGGTTTCCTATAATGTTCTCTGCCCTGAAGGCTTACCTCTTATGACCAATTGCCTCATCCTGTCTCAAGAGGAAGGTTTTTTTATCGGCCTTGTGCCTATTATTATGTTTAGGTTTAGTGGTATTGCTTCCGATATAAGTCCTGTAGGTTGGGGGTAGATCAGTTCTTCATTAAAGAAGCAGCATGATTTAGTGGTTTTGTTTATACTGTATACTGTTTCTTCCTTCATCCCTTCATCCCGCTATAAGTCTGGAAGAGGCTTGCAGGCTCTTTGTCCATCTGTATCAGGTTTGGGGCTTCCTAAGCCCACAGTGATGCTCCTGGTTGGACATGATATGTGCCAAGGGTGGGCAACATATGGGCTATGTTGTTGTTGTTCAATCGTTTAGTCGTGTCTGACTCTTCATGACCCCATGGACCAGAGCTTGCCAGGCCTTCCTATCTTCCACTGCCTCCCGGAGTTTGGTCAAATCTATATTGGTTGCATCGATGACACCGTCCAACCATCTCATTCTCTGTCGTCCTCTTTTCCTTTTTCCTTCAATCCTTCCCAACATCAGGGACTTTTCCAAGGACTCCTCTCTCCTCATGAGGTGGCCAAAGTACTGGAGGCTCAGCTTCACAATCTGTCCTTCCAGTGAACATTCGGGGTTGATTTCTTTCAGGATGGATAGATTTGATCTCCTTGCAGTCCAGGGGACTCTCAAGACTCTCCTCCAGCACCACAGCTCAAAAGCATCAATTCTTTTTGATGGCTATGAGCCATGTGCAAATCTTGGGTCCCTTTTTTGTACCCCTATCACTGCTAAACCCATGGTGATGACAACAAAAGTATATTACTGTACAGTCAAAGTGCAATTTCCCTCCCATCATTCCCTTCCTCTTACTTTGTTTAATGGTAGAATCTGTTGTCAGATGTTCTCTACTACAGTCTTGCAGGGCTCTGTGATGCAGGAGGTGCCCATCTACACCACAAGGCCACCATACTTGCTGCTGAGTTTGGGTGGTGGTGTCGAAAGGAGCAGTCAAAGCATATGCCGCCTGAAGAGTGTGGGTGGGAAAATATGGCCCCAACGCAACATAAATGCTTATCCCAATATAGGTGCTGTGAAGACTCGATTTGAACTGTTTCCTTTTCCTCCCTACTCTTCTGAAACTAAAGATGGTGGCAACTGAAACAGAAACAATAATAATCCAGATGATGTGGTGGTATAACAGGGCAAACAGGTCATAAGGTGTCTTGCTCACAGTAGACTTTCACGTTCCAGGCCCTTTCACATTCTACAGTATCTGCACATACTCCCATGGTGAACCTAACCACTTGCAAACCTCTCAAAATAAATAACTATGAATTTATTGCCCTTTCATGATAACCAAGATCACAAGTATTAGAGTTCATTTTTGTACAGTTAAAATTTTATCATCTATTTTATTACGTTACATATTAAACTATCTAGGGAGAAGTACTGCTGAGACATTGGCTCCCAAGAATCTCCCTCCTGAATTGCCCCAGCTTTGTTTCCTCGGGCAGACACCTCATTCTACCTAAGAGTAGAGCTAGTACTTCTGCTAACTCATGGTAACCCTTCTGGACAGAGGCCAGTGTTGCTGAGAATGGAAATCCATGGCAATTGATCAGCAGGTTACTGATTAATTGCCACAGATTTACTATTGGCTGAATCTGCATCCTACAGCAAACAAGGGGAATTCAGGAAGAATCACAGATGATTGTAACTCAACCATGAAGAATCACAGGGGTTTTACCAGCAATTCTGAACCTCTTTGGCTCTGTTACTAAGGTGTTTTTAAAGGTAGTTGAGTCATAATTGCAAAGAAGTGTTGTTATCAGACCCATCATCAATTTTTTACAACTCCTAAACTTTAAAAGCATTTAAAGCTAGACTTGGAAATCTGTTATTGGATAAAGACATCCTCCTAAACCAGAAGGACCAAATGCCAGGGCTTCTGGGTTACAAAGCAATATGGTAGCTGTATTTTGACATTTAGTGCAGAATTTTGCAAAATTTGGTTGGCAAGCTACAGAAAAACTGAAATAGTGAAGTGGAAACTCCATCACTATGGCAGAAATGTTTTGAGCTAAAGGCTGTTAATGGATATACTTCAGGAAAAATTCTGGGAACAATTATGCAAACCTGTTTCTGTACAAACCACATTTAAATGAATGGGAAACTGGAGAGAGAAAATCTGATGTGATGATCCATGCTTTAGTTACACTGCATTTAACTACATTCTGTTTGGCTCTGCTTTTGACAAGTGCTCAGAAGGTTCAGCGGGTCTGAAATTCTCTAGCTGGACCATCGACAAATTCTGTGTTTTACACAAATGTTGCTGAAAGCCCTAACAGGTCTAATGCTCTTACCCAGGTTCCTTTTGTGGTGTCAAGGTTCAGTTCTGCAGAGATGCGAAACAACCACTGAAAAGGCCCTATCTTACATCCCCATCAGATGTGCCTTTGTGTGTGGCAAAACACAGGGCTTCTTCCCAGGTCTGAAAACCTGGACTGGCTGGTATGGAAGAATTTGGCTTTTCAAATAACTTGTCCCAAGTCAAAGTCTCATGCTCTGAATTTTGCTTGGAAGACAGTGGTGCAGCAGAGCCAGGCTTTGCAGGACTGAAGGCCCATTTTCTGAGCAGCAATGACTAGTCACTAGAACATCTACAAACCCACCGAGGCTTCACTGTTCCTTCTGAGTTTAACTGTGGTTCTCAATGTATCTTGAACTGAAATGGATATTGCCTAGAACCATATATTCTTGCAAGCTCCCTTTGTGGTAATGGAAGCTATTTGATGGTGGTTTGGTCTTCCCTGGCTGTTGGGTTGTTCATAAAATACTTGGCATCATTTTTTAATGAATGGAGTCATCATCCTGCATGTTTAGATTCTTCTTATAGTAAAAGAGTGGCTAAGGAAGTTATTATCTGCACTTTCAGATTCATCACTAGACTACATGCAGAAGCAGACCAGAAAAAAAGGCAGCCATGCGCTCTCTGTTTGTAGCATTCCAGATCAAGTGAGGTTTCTCCAATAACCAGTAGCCCATACAGGATGTATGCTCATTCTGTAGTCTTAATTCAACTATCTTTAAAAGTCTGTTGGTACCCACTGGCCTTTTCAAGAAAATTAATCTTCTGATCTAGTGTGGTCCCCATCATCCAAGCACAAAATTTGAATCTGACTCTCCCAAGCTTACTTTATCCTTCTAGTTTTTAAATGTCTGACTTTGGATTTAGAATGATTGATAGAAGAATGACAGAACCAGGGCTGGTTCTGTTCCTGCCTTTTAGGCTGTTCAAGACAGTTGCATTACATGCTGGGACTCAGATGAAGGCAAATTTAAGACCTTCCTGCCTTTAAATAATCCAGACAACAATACATTGTTTTCTCAGGAGAGAGAATCTGGAGGGATGTGTCCAAGGCAGATGCCTTTGAGAGGTTATGTGTTACCTTTTGCATTTCATTTTTGTTTATATACAGTGGACCCTTGTATAACAAACAGCTCGTATAACATAAAATTTGTACAAAAAATTCCAGAGATAGGGGGAATTTGCTTAACATAATCACCTATGGGGAAAATCCATACAACATAAAAATGGGATCACTCCATATTCAATGCATTCCTATGGGGATTTGTATAAAGGAAAATTTGCTTAACATAATTTCATTTGGAACGAATTAATTCCTTTATGCAAGGTACCACTGTACATTGTTTTAGTTGACTGTAAACCACGCAGAGTAGTGCATCTGGACTAACAGGGCTATATACAAAAAAGCAAGCAGTGTCTGGAAACTCAAAGCAGGTAAGATGTCCAGCAGAAACTGCCCTTGGTTCTCCTAACTTTGGGAAGAGTACCTCTGGCTTATTTTTTTTATTTTATTTTATGTGTGGATGGATGGATGGATGGATGGATGGATGGATGGAGGAACTGATGGATGGATGGATGGATGGATGGATGTGCCAAAGAGACACAGCCACCAACCACCAACGTCCTTGTCTTTTTGCCTACATTGCAAAATCAGAACACTGAATTGCCATTACCGGCATCTCATCACTGCGGACAGTGGTCTCAGTCAGCCCAACATTTAAAATAATTATTTCAATTTTTCATCCTCCTTAACTTTGGTGGCTGGGATCAAAGCTACCATTACCCTGTCGTATTTAAGGCTCTGGTGTTTGTTTCATTTTAAACACCATGTCATGATATTATAACAAAGAACAGTCTGAAAGAATAGCAAATTCATTTAGAACAGGATTTTTTGTGGCCTCTACCCCCTTTCGTCAGATTGCATATGACAAAGTGGCCTGAGATTCAACAAAGGCTTATATCAAACAAAACTTGTTTGCCTTTAAGGGAGTCACAATACTCTTTTTCCGCTCTCCATGGATGAGTGATAATCAGATTTGAGTTAATTAAAAAAGCAGCAAATCATTCTTCCTTCCTTCCTTTCAGACGTCTCAAAACGTGGTCATATGGACAAAAGGGAGACACATCCTTCCATCTGGCCTCGCTTTTTTTTTCAATTAAACATTATTTCAGAGTGCTACTGCCAAGAAGGAATTCATTTATGCAGGCGTATGACAGGCAGGCGTGCACACCCACGCCCCAAACACCAGAACAAACCAACTGTAGATCTCCTGAGAAAGTCGCAACTGGCAAACCCTGAGAAAGCAAACGAAGCCTCCGAGCCAGAAAGGGAGAACGTCGTTCTAAAGTCATCATTATTATTACTCTTGTATGAAACGCACCCCCTTGAAAGGATGACGCCAGCTATAGCCTTCCACACCCAGAGACAAGCCAAGCTGGTTTTTGGCGCTGAAGTCTTGCTCCAGAATGTAAGAACCCAAAATAAGTCCACGGTCCTTTTCCTCCTGCACTCTTTTTACTGGCTACCTTTACCCCGCTTCCCATTTGGGACTTGGGCTAAAAGAGTCTCTAGGGGCCAAGAGCCCGATATGAGAATCTCTTTCTCCATCTTCACATTACAGACACTCAAGATTTTAGGGACGTCCTGCGCCTATAAGCGCTCGGTCCTTAAAGAAAGAATTCAACTGGATTTCAAGGGATTGACCCCCTCGCCTTTGCTAATAAGAGAGCCTGTTTCGCAGCCCGATGCCGCACACACCGCTTGGGCCAAAAACGGAGGTTCTCAAAAAGAGTTAAGGAGACGTACTTCCAAGTAAGCGGGTATAGGATCGATGTCTAAGCAGGTGGCTCCATTCTCTACTTGGGCAGCTACAAAACTGCTTGAGAAGGAGTCCGAAGCGTGGTGGGCGAAGGACCGTGTATCCCCCCCCCCCATTCCCCAAATTAGAAAAAACGCAACACTTCAGGCTTCTAATCAGAAAAAGAGCCCCGGAATCTGAAAAGTTGGACAGCCACATTAGGTCTATCCTGGATCCAAAAGTTTTTTTTTTTAAAAAAAAACTTAAGATGATTTGGGTCCGGCCGTCCTCTATAGAACGACCACTAGTCCCGGGTTTTTACACCAACAGGTATATGGTGAAGTAAATATTAGACATATTTATAATAGATATAAACGGAAATGCAGGTAGGAATGTGTTGCAGGTTCTTAATCGAATATGAATTTGTCCTTTACCTGGAAAGTAGATGTATGTGTTTCTCTCTCTCTCTCTGTGTGTGTGTATAAAAGAGAGAGAGAAAAAAAAACCCACCGAAGTAAGTAAAATGCTAAGAGGGTTCAATTTTAGCCCTAAATTACAAATTGGGCATAAATCCGTTGGTAGTGGATTCTGCAAGATGAAAGAAGATAATTTAGAATGCCCCTGAAAATACTGTGAATGTCCCCATGTGGAATTTGGGAAGAATTTCCAAGAGAAACCAGTAGACCTTCCTTTCCTGTCCGATCAGAATATCATATTGCAAGGCATCCGCGCAGTACTGTATCATTAACAAGATACCTATCGTTGCCTAACGCAGTAATAGAGAGGGTATAGTTTCCGCTATTAATTGCAAGAATTCTCCTGAAAATTCAATACCTCTCCTATTGGTTTGCGTTTATTGTAGCCTGTTTATGATATGTGGAAATACAATGCAACAACAACAAGAAGAAGAACAACACGAACAACAACAATCCAGTCAATTATGGAAGAAAACACGAGATTTGGATAACAGGTAGGATTTTCAAGAAGCGCTTAAGCCTGCAAAACCGTCCGCACACTTCTTTGGGGTGGGTGAAAATACCCATTTCACTTAACAGCCAGGACTTACATTTGAATGCAGACGTGGGTACAGTTCATCTGAAAAATGTGTTGCTAATAAAGCTAAATTCATGAAATGACATAAAACACACATAATACTAAGCAGAAGGCAAGCGGTCCCAGATGTTCTGCTTCTCCCCCCCCCCCTGCATTTCGGAATAGTTGATCCTGTGGTCACCCCAGCATGGATAGCGTTGGATCCCTGTTTGCCAAAGGGGAAAAACAGGATTCCCGTCCAAGTGGAAATACTGTACCTATGCGTGGATTACGAGATAGGAATTCAACAGGCATCACAGATAGTCTGTAACAACAAGCGGCGAATAAAATTTCAGCTGACAAGACAGTTGATCTGAAAATGTGTTAAAGAGGATAGGATAGGAAATATGTAGTTCAAAATTAAAGGAAAAATGAATAGCGGCCCTGAAGCAGCTATAACTCAACCGTCAGGCAAGGTATGAAATAAAACACCTTCTTGTGACAGGCGTGCGGTGCCCTAAAAGGCTTCAAATCCTAGGCAAACATTTTAAAAAGCTCTTTTCGCCATTAGGCAAAGGTCCTGTTTAACCTTCGCTCTCTTTGGCTAAAATCTGTCTATTCTACCAGGCAGGAAAGGACATTTCAAAGAAAGGCTGACTTGTAAAATGAAAACAGTGGAGTGATTTGTCTTCTTGTTTGCCTACTTGTCTAGCAATTCCGAAAAGAGAAGAAACGTGTGGATTAAAAATTGAAAGCGCTAATCGCCAGATTAATGGCATCTTGAAATGTGCGTTTAAAAAGAACTGCAGTTCTCGGGCCAACGTTTAGAATAACGACTAATATGAAGTCTTCGGTGGCTTACGTCGCATTAATAGCCTCATCGATAAAAGTAAGGGGTAATTATTAGACTCTGATGTATAGCGACGGAATCTGAGAATGGGATTGACATAATTTATTCAGTCAAAAATCAAAGAAAAACAAAAGAAAACAAAACACACAAAACATGTGGCACCTCAGAGACTAATTTCATATTTTAATATAACGTTTTGCGGACAGGTCTTTTTCAGTGTATTTATTCACCTTTAAGAGATAAACCACGTCTCCAAAATGACCACAATATCTGCTATTATTATCCCTTCGTGTTCGTTATATTCCCACCTGTTTACACAGCTAGAGTACATTTTCAAAGGCGAACAGACTGACTTGTCCAAACCCTACAGGCATCACAAAAGAACTTTTCTTGACAATTAACTGTCTTGTTTTTCCAACCGCTTTCTAGCACCTATTTTGGTGGTGGTGTGTCCGATTATCACTTCTTGGTTTTCTTGTTGCTAATAGAATTTACCGAGTTTTCAACACATCCAGGAATAATGTAAAACTAACTAAATAAATAATCAATCAATCAATCAAACAAACAAACAAATAACTTCACTTTAACGAAAAGTAGGACCATACATTTTGAAAGCCTTCACTGTCGGGGGGGGGGGCGTAAAACGATTCGGCTGTCCATCTACAGTGCATTACAATATATAGGGGTCCTAAAATGCATACATGAACATTGCACCCGTTTCTTCCGGCTTTCTGTCGAAGTGAGCCTTCCAACTCGGCATCCCGACTAGCACTCTTTAGGGTTCGCCCCTCTCTTGGTGTAATCAACAATACCGCTCACATAATCTACTCACATACACTGCCTGGCAGTAAATGGAAACAGCTCAGGGAGACCGGCTTGGGCTTTAGAGTAACCTCATAAAATATCATAAATATTCATGTGCCTAAACTATAATTAAAAGTTGGATTCTAACCCAACGCTGTTCCCCTCTCCCGCCGCCTTCTTGGGAAACCCCTCACATTCATTTTCCGCTGTGCCTCCTCGCCTTTCCACCTCCCCCTGTTTCTTAACCTGGAACCGGTCAAGTTCTGTATTCATTCATTCATTCATTCTCTCTCTCTCTCCCTCTCTCTCTCTCTCTTTCACACACACCCACACCCACCCACACACATCTGGACGAATTCCTCCGCCTGGAAAATTCCACGGGGGTGGGGTGGGGGGTGGAGCAATCTTTTGCTCTTTTATTTTTGAAAAGAGAGGAGAAAAAGGAGAGAGAACTTGAGAGCCTTTTCTTTTCTTTTTTTGGAAAACCAAACGGTTTTAGCATTCTTAGTCTTGAAAGCAAGGCTTGGGGGGCGCTGGGGGCAGCGGCGGCCTGGGGGGGGATGAATGGTTGTGCCCTTCAACCTCCCTAATGTCTAAGTCAGAAGAGCAGATCTACCAGACCTGCATATCAAGGGCTCCTCCTCCTCAACCCCCCCCCCATCCACAGATTTTCCTGGCTGTCTTCAACCATTGTTGAGGGTGGAGGAGGGACAGGCAAGCATGAAGCTTGTGGGGCTCTGTTTCCATAAAACCATAGAAAAGTGAAGTTGGATGGGGCCCTGTAAGTCCACACCCCCCATGCAGGAATGCAAATCAAAGGATATTGGCCAGGAGGCTGTCCAAATTTCTGTTAAATGCCTCCTGAGTTGGAGGACTCACTAATTGGTTCCATTGTCCTACTGCTCAAACCGTCAGGAAGTTTTCCCAGAGAGTCCTCAGAAATCTGGCTACTTGTAACTTGAGCCCATTGTAGTGTTGCTCAGAGGATGATGGAAGGCGATCAAGAACAGATCCTGCTCCTCCTCTGTATGGCAGCTTTTCAAGTACTGTATTGGAAACACACTATCCAGTTAGACTAGAGAACCCACCTTTGGGCTGAATATCAGGAAAAACTTTCTGACTGTTAGAGCCATACAGCAATCAAGAGGTGGCAAGTGCTCCAACAATGGAGGCATTCAGGAGGAATTGGGACAACCCTCTGGCAGATAGCCTTTGATTTGTATAGTGGTACCTTGTATAAAGGAATTAATTCATTCCAAATGAAATTCTGTTAAGCAAATTTTCTTTTATACAAATTTCCCATAGGAATGCATTGAAAAGAGTGATCCCTAATCACAACCATTTTTATGTTGTACAGATTTGCCCCATAGGCAATTCTGTTAAGCAAATTTTCTCTATCTCCAGAATTGTTTATGCTGTACAGATTTTATGTTATACAAACCATTTGTTATACGAGGGTCCACTGTATTT
This sequence comes from Phrynocephalus versicolor, assembly GCA_023846285.1. Lineage (NCBI taxonomy): Eukaryota > Metazoa > Chordata > Lepidosauria > Squamata > Agamidae > Phrynocephalus > Phrynocephalus versicolor. The sequence continues at coordinate 12,738,469 of JAHTLZ010000111.1, read as the reverse complement.
GATATGCCCAGTTCTTTCAGTCTTTCCTCATAGGGCTTTCCTCATAGGCCCCTAATCATCCTTGCTGCACTCTTTGGATCTTGTTCCCCGTTCATTTGCCTGCCGGAATCATTCAGTTGCCTACAGCTGTGCAGATTTGTGTTTTTGGCCTAACTGCCTGGGGGATTCTGGGAGCAGTCATGCAAAAAACAACACAAATCAGCACACTTCAAGAGACCTTTCTTGTTGAAATCCCTGTGACAACTAGGGAAATCCTTTCCGTGTCTGCATTTGGTGAGACTTTCTCCCAGGTGTCCACGTAAAGCAGGAGCAAACCACGTGTTGCCCCCATGCAACCGTTTTGGCTAACAGAGCAACTACCCCGGCACTTCTAGAAGAAGATGGCATTCTGGGAAGGTGCACCTTGTTTCCAAGGAAGAAAAGGGCTGCTGGGTGTGCACGTCTGTTGATAAAAAAAGATGTGCTTCTCTAAGGAATTGCTGGCTTGCGCATGGGTGTGGTGGCAGAAACTTTGGCAACAGCTGTCCTTCTCAGGTGATGGGCAGCTGTGGTGATGTTGCCCTGGACCTTGCTCACCTGTGTGGCATAGGGTTACACACCCTAAGTTACTTATAACTAACAGCTCACTTTTTAATGAGACGGATAGTCAACAAATGCAATCAGGTCAAACCCACTCATCTCACAGTCACGCTGCTGTTTGCTATTGTGAAAGCCAACAAGGTGTTTGCTATTTCAGTCAGGGAAAAGCACAGCTGTTCCGGGATCAGACATCAGCAAGGATTCAATACGCTGCCCAAAAACACAGTGTGTGAACTGGTAGGCTCTGCAATTAGTGGTACCCCATCGTGGGTTGCATCCCCCGTCCGCCCCCAAATCCCAGGCATGCCAATTCAGGAGGCACGTGAAGTTCAGTGCATGTGCTGTGTGCCATCAACTTGCTTCTAATGAGAGGCAACTCGAATAGGGTTTTTATCTTATGTAAGATGGTGAGCTGCCTAGATGCCCTAAGCATATCCGATCTCGCCTGATTTCAGAAGCTAAGCAGGGTCGGCCCTGGTTAGTACTTGGATGGGCGACCACCAGGGAATACCAGGTGCTGTAGGTGCCTGGAGTAGGAACTGGCAAGCCACTCCAGTATTCCTGTCAAGAAAACTTCATGGACATGGAGTCATGAAGAGTCGGTAAAGACTGTAACGACACAAGACACACACAACACAAGATGGTGGAGGTATGATTTTTCTATTGGTGCCCCACCACATGTCTCTCCATGGCCCAGCAGAGATCAGTGCATGTATTATGTGTATTTGGGGCCTTTCCAAGGGGAGAGGATGAGGAGAAAACCAGATGTAGTTTGTTGGCTCCATCCACTATCTTCACTACTTTCTCCAGATCCTATGGACACACTTGTAGCTGCCCCCTAAAAAATGTGTGGATTGTAATGAGAAATTCTAAAGATATTTCAAAGGGAGCAGGTGAAACTTGGAGAATGATAATTCTAGCATCTCTTACACTTTTAAAAGGCATTCCCCCACAAAAAAGCAGGGTGGAATTGATAAAAGTGACCAACCAGAGCCAGGGAAACAAATCAGAGACCATTGAGAAGGTAGTGATCGCAGCCAGAAAAGCATTATGTTCATAATAAATGAAGCTGAGCCAGCTCTGCCATTAGGTAGAAACAGGCAGTCAATTATGCATATCATGAAAAGTATATAACAGTTAATGATTTGCTTTGCTATTGTTTTAATTTTACTGCCAGAGACAGTGTGGCGAGTGTAGAAGGCCCCGCGACCAGCAGGGAAAAGGACAGCAGGTGGTGATCTGACCATGACACAGGTAGGGAGACAATGCCCCCTACCTCCAGAGAAGAATTCCCCGACATGGAGGAAAACACCAGGTCAAGGTATGCCCTGATTTGTGGGTGGGGCATGAAACATGCTGGGATAGACTCATGGAGGTCATGGACTCCATGAATTTCAGAGCTGCACCAGATAGTTTACCGCCTGCATGCACATTGAAGTCCCCAACCACCAAAAGGCGCAGGGACTTCAAAAGAGCTGCCGCGATGAACTCCGAGAGCTCTGGGAGGGATTGTGCTGGGTTGCGGGGAGCACGGTAGCCCAGCACAATGCCAAATCTATCCCGACGTCCCACCAACAGGTGAAGGCATTCTAACCCCTGACTTACCAATGCCGAGGCCCTGCTGACATGAAGGGTATCCCTGTACACGATGGCGACCCCTCCCCCCTTCTGACCCTCCAACCTGCCGACTCCCTGAACCAGAAACCCAGGTGGGCACAGCTGGGCGAGGGATGCTCCCCCCCTCTGCGCCCACCCAGGTCTTGGTAATGCAGGCCAGGTCGGCCTTCCCGTCCATGATGGAATCGTAGATAACCGGGATCTTATTTTGCTAGTCACACTCCATAACGTTTGCTATTGCTATTGCTCTAGCTCAGTTTATCTTTCCTTCACCTCCTCTCTATAATCGAGTGCTGAATTTCTGCACTTGTTTGAATATCTACTCATCACAAGCATAATGTCACATAAGCCTGGCCCTACCATCGGGCAGACTGAAGCAACCCCCAATGCTTGAGGGTGCGGAGCCAATGCAAGAAACTGGTGCACACTACATCGCCTGGTCTCAGTTGTTTCAGCTAGCTTGCTCTCCTCAAATGAAATTTAGAAAGCCAGCCTGCTGCCAGAACTAACTTAAGATTCCAGGAGTGTCAAAACGTGTCCTTTGCTTTAGGCAGCGAAATATTTTGGGTCAGCTGCCCCCACCCCCAATCCTCACTGATGTGTAAAAAAAGGAATGTGTAAATTGTATCTCCGTCTCCCTGTTGCCTGCATCATTAGGCCCATGGCAGCTGGGACACAAAGTTTAGCAATCTCACACGGATCTAGAAAATAGAGTGCAGGGTGTATGAAATTCTCGTTAAAGCGGGTGAAATGCCCTCTTCGGAGACAGCAATAGGCTTTAAGTCAATCAGGAACCCCGGTTGGTGATAAAACTATTTGCTTGTGAAATATTTAATTTAAAACTACACATATCAGACATCATTCCATCCAGATAAATCCTCCCCTTTGCCCCAGAAGACATTTACAGGGCTAGGATATAACATTGTGATCGGTGCACCTCATAATAAAGGGTATTCATGCATCCAGGCCAAGTTATCATTGTACTGACAATGATAATAACCTTGAGCAGTTGGGATCGTTTGAGGAAAGAGCTGTGAACTGTGTTAAGGCGAGAAAAATGGAAGGAGTAAGGCAACAACAACAGCTACAACACAACCTCTGGGAGAACTGGGTCCGTAGCTTCACTATGCAGCTTGGGATACTGCAGGTAGAACTTATCCCACAAGTAAGTGTGAAGGCAACATGCTACCAGGGGTCCCCAAAGGCTCCTCCACCTCCCCTCAATGTTTAAGAAAATGCTCAGAAAGTCTTCTTCCGCCTGTAGGGGAATTGGGGTACAGATCTGCCATGTTTTGGTGCTTCCTTCAACACTTCCAGATTACTAATTTCAAATACAGTGGACCCTCGGAGAACAAGCGGTTGGTTTAGCAGAAAATCCGCTTAAAGGAAAAAAAATCCAGAGATAAAGGGAAATCGCTGAACAGAATCGCCTATGGGACGAAACCGTACAACAGAAAAATGGTCGCGATTAGGGATTAATCCGTTTTCAATGCATTCCTATGGGAAATGTGTACAAAGCCAAATTTGCTTAACCGAATTTCATTTGGAACACATTAATTCCTTTATACAAGGCAACACTGTATATTTTTGTGCGAGCAGGAGTAAATGAAGCCCTCCAAGTCCTTGATGGATATGTACAGCCCTGGCTATCTAGAGGTTGCTCTTAACACTCATGCACACTCACAAGCGTGCGTGCGCGCACACACACTCTCTCAGAGGTTTCACATAACCTATGTGTGTGTGTGTGTGTGTGTGTGTGTGTGTGTATCAGACTCTTCAGACCTTTGTTTCTTTGATACCTGAGTTGTACCAAATTACTTTTATGGCTTTACAGTGAAAAAAATTGCCCCCAGTGGTGCCATGGATTTATTACTGCTTCCAAGGTGACAGGTATGACTGTGCCTTTGTCTTGACACAAGGTGTTAGTAGGGTATTACAGAAATTCAGCTCTAGTTGGTAGGAGAGAATTACGTACATTCCTCTTTCAGCCAGTCTATAAATCTGGTTGGTTTATGGAAATAGCAATATATGGTAAATCGTTCTGAGACACACTGAGTCTTCCTCTTTCTCATTGACCTTGATCTGTCTCAGATTTAATCTAGGCCTTTTACTATTCCATATGAAATTTGTGTAGGCATCCTACAATCCTTTCTACAAGTTATTTCCTTCCTTAATGCCTTCATTTTCTGAAAGAGAAAAGTAAAGGAACTGGTAATAGGGTGGCCATGCTCATGAGAGACAATGTGGTTACATGGTGGATATTTTTCACCTTGTCCAATCCTTTAGCAAGAAATAAACACAAGCACCCTATTTAGGATTACAGAGAAGAATTTGCAGAGTAAAGGAAACAATTTTCTGGTGGCTTTGGTATAAAGCACAGTACTGTACTGTATTCACTTCCTGTCAGTTATGTAAAATAATCTGAAGTATGAATGCAGAAGATAAGAAGTGCAGATAAAGAACGGCTGTAAGAATGGATGCTCTCAAATATAGCAGAAGTGATAAATATGGTGCAAGGGAACCTGGTTTTGCCTCTCCATAACGGGGAAGACTGTAATAAGGGGGCCGATAGGCATGACATTGAGCTGTGCTTTGTATCCTTGGTGGGAAAAGGTCCAAACTGGTAGGAGGTCACTTTCATCAAATAAAAAAACTTGGGAGACTAGATTACATTTTAACTTACAACAAGCCCGTGAGAAGAGTTAGGATGAAGTAGGGCTGCAAGTTAAGCTTTTACAATTTGAGCAAGAATATGAACCGGGTAAATATGTTTGGAAACACCTGCAATTTAGAATTAAGTGAAGAATCTCAGCATTTGCTTTTAAATGGCAGGATTTAGGCCTTGGCTTAGGGCTTCAAGATGTGAATGAGCATGATAAAGAATTAAGGATGGATGAGATGCCTTCCAAAGTCATGCCTACATGGAAACTTGCATGGTCTCTTCTGCACACATCCTTCTTGATTAGAATGTCTTATAAGTTTTTCTCCTTGTATATCCGTATTGATTTCACATGTATTGCCCCTGATAACTCACAGCTGGTCATCGCTGGTTTTGCCCACTGGTTAAATAGAGGATCCTGTTTTCAATCGTGTCTTAGAAGAGTAACCTTGAACTTTAAGGTTCAAGGAAAAACTCTCATCCATTTCATAAACCTTCAGTGGCATTTAAAGGAGGATATAAATACAAATAAATAAAAAACAGACAGAACAACATCACATTTAAAATATGTCCCACCTTGGAAACCTCAGTGTAATTCACAAGGGGTCGCCTTTTAAAACAGCACCAAGGTAATCAGCCACCCGGGCGGCGACTGATTCAGAAGTGTCCTCAAGAAGGAGGCCCACATGTCCTTCAGGGAGGCCAGGGAGCTCGAGTAATATTTGGCTGAGAAAAAATTTACATAGCTTACTATAAGCCAGGCAGTGGCACAGGATGTGGGCAACTGTATTGGGTTCTATATGGCAACGTTTACAGATCCTATATGAAAGTGGTAGGCTTTGGTATCTTCCAGACAAGACTGATGAGAGAACGATGTTAAATCTTGCTAGCATGAATGCACGCCTCTTGATAGGGTTTACTAGTTTGTAGAAGTAACATAAATCGTGACCACATGTAGGTGATAAATCGAAGTAGCATGGGGAACAAACACGGTTTAAGGTGGAAGTAAGTGATTGTGTTTCTGCTTCCCATAATCTCGACTTTATGATTGAGTGAGCTCTATATTTTGGAGTTTGGTAACAAGAAAGGTAACCTGCCTAGATGCCCTAAGCACATCCGATCTCGCCTGATTTCGGGAGATAAGCAGGGTCGGCCCTGGTCAGTACTTGGATGGGAGACCACCAGGGAATACCAGGTGCTGTAGGCTCCTGGAGTAGGAACTGGCAAACCACTCCAGTATTCCTGCCAAGAAAACTCCATGGACATGGGGTCACGGAGAGTCGGTCACGACTGTAATGACACAACACACACACACACACACAACAAGAAAGGTATCCCAAGAGGGGGTAAAAGGGTATTTCAGGAGATTGGACAATAAGGAGTCAGAACGAGAATTGTAATGAAGGTTTAGCCAATATTTAAAGTCTGAAACCCATGCTGTAGTTGAGAGTAAGTGAATGTCCAGCTCTAGCGCTATGGTTGATAGTTTAATCGTATTTGGAACACCAAGAATATGCCTCAGAAAGGAGGCCATCACCAGGTCTACTTTTTCAGTGACAGACTTGATCCAGATCCTATGGAGGAAAAACTTTCTCTAAACAATCTTTGCATCCTTTGCACTTTCAGATCTTCTTCCAGGATGCTTTATAGTCAGATTCCTCTCCCCTGCAAGCTGCTTTGTCTTTTATTTCAAAGAGAAGATGGCAATGTTCAGAGTTTCTGTGCATCAGATAGCCTTTCCAAGATACCGTACCCTGTTCCAAATAAGGCCACACTGCAATTATCTGGGATTAAACCAGGTGACTGTAATGGTGGATGCTGACATGTCCAGCTTTAAAGGGTGATTACAGGTGACCATCCAAGAGATAGCCTCATCTACATCTACCAGTTATGATGCATACTTGTAGTCATAGCATACTTTTTAATGCCACATGCACAGGAAACATGATCAGGAAAGTGCTGTTTCACTAGCATCCTCGTGGTCTTCCCAGAGGCCTCCTGTTCACTGCTGTACAAGCAAAAGGCTAAATCCAATGCTTATTCCAGACTACAGTAAATCAATTGAACTCTCATATGTTTTGATTTAACAACCACTGTCCATCCGATGGTCTGCTGTATTTGGGATTGTCTAATGGGCTTAGCCCAGAATACTGGGATACACAAGACTTTGGTCTGATTCAGCAATTTTCTCCTTATGTTCTTTTGTACAGAAACAATACTAGCATTTTTTTCAGTTACTGGCACAGAGTTTATTTTTCCATTGCCACTAAATACCACATTGCTCATTCAACTGTGAAGTGAATTCCTCAACACTGAACTCAGCCACCTGAATAGGGCCCTACAGGCAAATGGCTATTCCAAGGATGAAATAAATCAAAAGAGCCATCAAACAACAACAACAAAAACCCCAACAACATCAAACTGAAGAAGAAAAACAGCCTCCAACAATCAAAGTATTTCTGCCATACATAAAAGGAGTCACGGACCACATGGATGTGTTGAAAAAAACACAACCTACAAACAATATTTAGAACCAACCACAAAAATACAACAGATGCTATGGTCAGCAAAGGACATGAAATACACTGCAGACTAAAACAACCTGAAAAATCAGCAGTAGTTGGACACACCCTGAAACAAACCAGACATGAAAACCTCTTCCAGGACACAGCGGTACTGGACAACACTACCAATCACTATTTCAGACTGCACGGGGAAGCCATTGAAATCCACAAACATAAGCACAGTTTCAACAAAAAGGAAGAAAGTCTAAAAATCAATAAAGCCTGGCTTCCAGTACTAAAAGCTGCAGAGTGCAAAAGGTCAAAGCTCAATGATTCCCACCCAGCCACAAGCAAAAGTGATCAATTCACACAACAGAACAGCTAACGACACCCTTCATCACAATATAATGAATAACAAGTATTTTACTGCATGAGCTGCCTAGATGCCCTAAGCACATTTGATCTTGCCTGATTTCGGAAGCTAACCAGGGTCAGCTCTGGTTAGTACTTGGATGGGAGACCACCAGGGAATACCAGGTGCTGTAGGCACCTGGAGTAGGAACTGGCAAACCACTCCAGTATTCCTGCCATGAAAACTCCATGGACATGGGGTCACAAAGAATGGGTCACAACTGTAACGACACAACACACATTTTACTGCATAAGACAAGCTTCCTCTTTCCCACAACTTTAAAACCCCAGTCTCCCTCACTCTGTACCCTAGATCGCAGAGAGAACTCCTAGTTCCCTGAGCTCCTTGCCCTCTGAAGATGCCAGCCACAGAGTCTTGCAAAATGTCAGGAAGAAAAACTTCCAGAACACGGCCAAACAGCCTGAAAAACTCACAACAACTATCAGATCCTGGCCATGAAAGCCTTCGAGAATACACCACATAGATATTTTCAGTGGTCCTTTCATCTCCATCAACATCCAGATCACTTTCCTAAGTAGTCAGAAACTCCTTGTCGGACTCAGTCACTGGATATGGGCCTAGGGTTTATTTTGTTGCTTTTATTCTATTTTAACCATTTTCACTTATTTATATTCAGCCCCATTACTTTGTTCATTCATCCTTGTTAGAGTAGAATCTGGAAACCTTACAATCCGCAGAATCAGAATCTACCAGCAAAGATAGTAGTAAAGGACAAGATGGCACCCCCTTCCATTCCACTTGGCAGCACTGCCTAGACCTGTGGTTCCCAACCTTTGGTCCCCATATGTTCTTGGACTGCAACTCACAGAAATCCTGGCTATCACAGTTAATGTTGAAGGCTTTTGGGAGATTTAGCTCAAGAATATCTGGAGACCCAAGGTTGGGAACCACTAGTCTAGATTGATAGTTATGAGAATGGGACAGTGGCCTCCACTACACCGAAAAGCACCTCCAGCACCTGCTTCCTGACCAGACCACTTCATTTTATGTAATAGGAAGTCTGTCTGCTTCTGTTAAGGGGCATGGTGGCTCAGCGGACTAAGGCTCTGAAAACTGTCAACTGCAAAGTCGGCAGCTCGGCAGTTCGAATCCCTGGTGCCACGCAGCGGAGAGAGCTCCTGCTGTCAACCCCAGCTCCTGCCAACCTAGTAGATTGAAAGCATGTCAATGCAAGTAGATAAATAGGTACCGCCGTAAAAAGTGGCAAGGTCAACAGTGTTTCCTTGCAGCCATGCCTGCCACGTAGCCATGGACTTGCACAACACTGGCCCTTCGGCTTGAATACGGAGATAAGCACCGCCCCTAGAGTCAGACACGACTGGCACGCAAGTGCGGGGAGAACCCTTACCTTTACCTTACCTGCTTTTGTTGCTCGCCACCTACAAATACACAAGAAGACCTGCCATCTTATCTCATGACATGAAGGCTGCAATTCTATAGCCATCTTTGGGGAAATGTCATTGAACTCCGGGGGAAGTCACATCAATTACACAGTAAAAATTACTCAGGAGCCTTAGGAGAAGGAATCTATCAGTAACTTCTGGTAAACTAAGAAAATACAATATTGTCTCAAAAAATGTGCTCGTTGGTACTAAAGGAACTCTGAACAAATAGGGAGGCAAGATTTCTCTGTGAAAAAGTCATCCTGATTCTTCTTCATTGTGGTTGGTTTTTCTATAACAGAGATGTGGGAAGCAGAGCCTGACAACATGGAGAGTGTGTCCGAAAACACATCCTGGGCTGAGTAATGGGTAACTGGGACTGTATCCAGCTTTAAAGGCATCATGGGTTAGGAATCTGTCATTGTCCCATCTGTAAATTCAAAGTTCTTTTCAAATGATGGGTGCCTCGGATGACTGTCAACCAGTTCAGTCCCCACTTTCAGATCTTCTCACAGTTAGCAGAGCTTTGCTTTATTTGTATGTGTCCCTGATTGACTTTTGCTTTTAATTCTGGGAGTTTATATTTATCTTTTATTTATAAAACCAGCATTTTTACATTTGAGTCTCTGAGACCTCTTGGTGAGCCTCTGGGGCTGTCTGGCCTTGATGACATTGGTTTGAATATCATCAATAGGATGGAAACTTGGACTTTAACACAGGCAACTATAAAAATGTTAGTAGCATTTGAAATATGGATTTATTGACACTGGATGCCAAAAATGTTTTCAATCATCCAGAGGGTGAGTGTTGTGAAACTATGAAGGAGAATGTGTCAAGACTGAGAGACTGTAATACACATATAGTGCAGAAAGTTAACATACCTTGGTCATGTAATAAGTAAGGAGAACTACAGATTATTACAGTCAGTCATTCAAGACAAGATAAATGGAGAACAAGAGGACAGTAAGTAGAAGAATTTATTGGCTAGAGGAATTGCAGTGCAGGACAACATCTTTGTCAGAAAAGCCATGATGATACCTAATTTCAAAGAAGCTGAAGAGAAGATGTGGTGATGGCACCTGGCCAGGATGCCTTCAAAAGGGGATTGGACAGATTCCTGGAGGAAAAGTCCATCACAGCTTACAAACCATGATGGAGATGTGTAATCTCCAGGCTTAAAACTAGGGTACTTCAAGGGCCAGATGCAGGGGAATGGTATCAGAAGACAGATATCTAGTCTCGTGCGCTCCCAGATGCATTTGTGGGACCACTGTGAGATATAGGAAGCTGGACTAGATGGGCCTCTGGCCTGATCCAGCATGGCTCTTCTTATGTTCTTATGAATTTGTTCTAAATCATGGTGGGGAACCTTTAGTCCTTCAGACGTTTTAACTACAAACTCCATCAACCCTTCCCTTCCTAGTAAGGGATTGTGGGAGCTGTAACATATAACATCTGAGAACCAGACATTCACCATCCCCTCCCTGCTCTCCAGTTTTCCTGTTGTCATATGTAGTTGACATGCCCTCTCAAACTTCAGAAAATACTGTTTCTGCTTCAAGGTTGGGAAAAGTTGCATTTTGGACTGCATTCCCGAGAATCTCACAGCAATGGAGAGGCTAGTTGGGGGATTCTCAGACCATGTCATCAAAAAAGTAACTTTTCCTAAGCTCCATTGCATTGAGCTCCTCTTTTCTTTTCAATAATCTTTTCAAGTTTATTCTTCTTCCCCCCCCCCACCACCACCCAAAGCTCCACCACTTCCTTGTTTTGTTCCTTGCTTCTGATGAATTTAAAGACAAACTGGTTCTTCTTACACTGTAAGCAGTTGGCTGCTCCCTCTTTTGTTTAACATACAGCTTTCATTTGGTCATTTAGAGTGGGGCTTAGGAACTGGTGTCCCTCCCAATGGTTGTTGGCCTCCAATTCTCCTCAGCTCCAGGCATCCTGGCCAATGGTGGGAAATGACAGGAGTTATTGTATGGCAGTGTCTGGATAGTAAAATGGCTGGGTCAACATTTGACTGTTTTTGGATTTAGTCCAAGTTCTTTACACACCCACACCTGATAGAATGCTGGGGTCTTATTTTGCATGAAGTCTCCCCTTGAGCCACTCTCTTTGTCTCTTTTTCTCCAGAGAATGCACACACTTACGTAAGTGTCTAGGAGAGTCTCTCATCCAGACATCATCCAAACCCAGATTTGCTTAGTTTATGCGCTGCAGCAGCTGGTGAAGTATATTGTCCTTGGATTGTGCCAGCTCCATTCATGGCTTCTACGGTCTCCAAAGGTCAGGTCAGAATGACAAATTATGATAGATCTACAATGTAAGCATATTTCCCCCCTAAAAACGAGTACTATTCTAAGTAATCTGTCCTAACTGAAATCCATGGCTAATCTACATAATTCTAAACTCTAGTTTAAGGAGAAACCATCTGGAAGTGAAGCAAAGCCAGGAACGAAGAATAATAATGGCGATTCTTCTCTCTGTCCTGATAAAGATTTCTTACTGTTCCATCCAAGTAATCCTGAAATGTCCAATTAGCATCAGAGTCCATGCTTCCAGAAAACTATATTTTGATTAACACATTTAAAGTCTACTGCAGAGTGACATCTGTGCTGCTAATATGAGACTAAGAAAATGACTCTATGTCCTATCATTCCTAATTTCCTTACAGGGAATATACCCTTAAAAGTATGACACATGTACTGGGACTATTACATGCTGTTGAAAAAGATCGTGAACTTGAGCCCTGGCTATTTTTACACCAAGAGGTGCCAATCATCATAAACCAAGTAGTTTATAACTACTCATAACCTTATGTGTTTACATTGACACTATGTTTTCGATGTTAGTTTCCATCACTCATAACTTTTACATGGAATTTTACTCTCTTTTTAACTGTGGGCATTTTCTTGTAGCTTTAATATAAGGCGGTATATTAATGCTGTAAGATGTCCCTCAATTCCCTGTTCTCAATACCTGAACAAGTCTTAATTGTAATGGACTGTATATTATCCCTCATTACTGTAATCCCCCTTGGGTCCTTTTCCAAGGAGAAAGGTGGGGTAAAAATATTCTAAAATAAATAAATATATATATAAAAATAAATCATGAGAAGGGTTCTTTTCTCTCTCTGTTTATCTGTCTGTCTAACTCTGTCTTAATCTCTCTCTCTCACACACTCCCTATCTTATGTGCACATATGCCCCCTCCTCACACACCTGAATCCCCCCCCCCAATCCAAGCAAACAAGAAAGCACACAATGGGCATGGGCGTTTACCTTCAAGCAAGGGAAACCTTCTACCTTTGACCTTTTAAAATTCTTTGCTCTGCCGTCTGGCTGGCTGCCGGTGTTATATATACACCTGCTCTGTTGACATATCCCTTGCCACCCTTTTAAAGGACCCTGCAAAATAAACCCAAGCCCTTTTGCATGGTCTGAGAGACATTTGCTTGGCACTGGGCAGTTACGTGAGAGATTAAAAACAAAAAACAACCACCCTGAGCAGAAAGTCCTTCCAAAACATAATTTTCCAGCTTTCCCTTGCAAAGACAAAGATGGGAGAATCTGTTGTACCAAAACAAATCTTGTAGTCTAGTAGATTTATTATAGTGTTGCCTTTCTTTCATGGTGAAGCAAGCTTGCATTGATGGAAATTATGCTGAGAAAGCTTACAGCTGTCCATCTTATTAATATTTAAGGAAAAACAAATTCCTTCTTTGTTCCAAATGTAGCTGTACCACATGCAATGGCTGATTCACAGACAAACAGCATTGGTTCAACTATAGAGAGCCTTGGATTATGAGGAGTTTCTACTTTTTAAAAATGTTTAAAAATGAAATTCTACGTTTTAGAATATTTTAGAATTAATTCTATGGGGCACTGTTTAAACTGGGACAATGTTTAGGGCCTCAAATATCTTGATCTGGCTTGTTGACCCTGTGAAAAGTGAAATATATCTAATGATTCCTGTTCTGGAGCTTTATCCATGAGCAGTTGAACAGCGTGGTATTTTTGGGAACAGGTCCTTGGGAAAAGAAATGGAAGTTCTTTTCTGATAGCCAAGCTGGAAGTGCTGGGCAGAAAGTTACTTTGGACTTTAGGATTTTTAAAAAATATTTTTTGATTTGTTTAAGAAATACAATATACTTTTTAAAAACTGCTTAGAGGTTTTTCATTGTATTTTACAATAATTAACAAGACGTTTTCTAATGTAGAATGCAATGTTGAATAAGATGGTTGGATCATCATATAGCTATATCTGGATTCAGACTAGGATGCTGAAACTATAATAGAGCCGTTAAGGAAGGAAATAAACAATAAGCAAAGACATAACACTTTGTTTGCAGCTGTGTGTGGAAGAATTCAATAAAAATACTCTGCTCTTGATTTATATACCTAAATCTCAGAATTTTTCTGTGAAACAATAAATACATTTAAATTTAACTATCACCTTTAATTGGTGTGAAATCTTCTCTCTTGTTAATATTTCCCATATCTGCTCATTATCATCCTTGGAGGACAGCATTTTTCCATTTTGCTGTTATGTGGAACTTTGCTACATTTGAAAAACATACACAGCCGCTTTCTGATTGCTATCATGGCACGCCCCATGACAAAAGATCACAGGATCAGTCCAGTGAATTCCTTGGGATTTTCTAAATATGGGACTGTGTTCTGATTGCTATCATGGCACGCCTCATGACAAAAGATCACAGGATCAGTCCAGTGAATTCCTTGTGATTTTCTAAATATGGGACTGTGCCCTTGCAAAATAATTTTTCTGTCTCGGGGTGCTATCATTTGCAGCAGTTCTTTGGGAACTGTTGATTCATAAATAGAATTCTTTGATCTGTCAAATATCTCCCTGAAACCACTTTAAAGAAAACTTCCATAATATCAGTGTATCTAGACTGTGAGAAGTTTTTGGAGAGTACATGTATATACTTGCAATATTATTTAATCTGACAGGCTTCTTGCCCTGTGTTTTACCTGTAGTTTATCTGAGAAGAGCAACATTACAAACGAATTACAATTTATGATTTAGGCGACTTTGGTCGAGCATATCTTCATTTGGGTTGTCAGAATAAGTTCAAATATCAGTGGGTGTCTTTTTCAGGCATAAGCGGGGATAAATTTTAAACAGCAGACTTAAAAGCCTGTCGGGAAAAAAATTAGAAGAGACTGGAGCCCATAACCCTTTGATTTTAATTAATGAGTGGAAACTCTCCTCATTGGAATAAAAATGGTTTTAAATACTTCACGTGGACTAAAAGGCTTTCTAAAGACTCATTTTGCTTTTAAAAAATTGGAACATTTTATATCTTTTTAGTGATTATCAGAGAAACCTGGGTATACTTTTATTCAGGAAGCGGTTATTCCCAGTGAGTTCAGCGGGGCTCTAACTCCGGGATAAATAGGGAGAGAGGCGTTGATACAACCCGGGAGTCGTAAGAAGTACAGTAATGCCATTTCACGGATTGTTCTGTCAGATACCTGGCTGCGCACTTTTGTCCCCTTTCCTTTCCTGACTGTTGTTTTAATTTCCAAGAAGTAAACAAATCCAGTTCTAACTGGAATGTTTACCTGGATTTAGTCTGAGTGCATCCCCCCCTTCCTGTCCATTTCTATCTAGAGAAAACACCTGTAGCCCTAAGCCCCTGAAAAGCGCCTCCAGCAGGGTTATCCGACCCTCCTTTACTCAGAAGTAACTCCCACTACATTCGACAGCACTGGCTCCCGGGTAAATGCCCACAGCTTTCCTTCTTACGCACAGTTTTGGTAGGGCTTTGAATTCCACCCACTGCTCTATTTCTATTAATCCATCTCTTGATTCGTCCGGGTCACTACGGTAAATGCACGAGTTTCAGCCCCGCACTGGAAAACATGGGGAATGGGTTAGGTGTGTGCTCCCCCACCCCGGATACTTTCGGCTAAACACCCCCAATTTCACTCCCAGCCTTCGCCGGTGAATATACATTTCAGCTTCGGAGGAGGATTTGGTGGTGGTGATATTTGTCTCCTTGGAGAGCGGCCTCATCAACCCCGAGTTCGGAAAGATCCAAACCTCGTGCATTTCTCTTCTCATTTTAGAGATTGGGACTTGGGGGGGGGGGGAGTTCCGCGCCTAAGTTTACGGCGGAATCCAAAAGATTCCAGGAATTTATGCTGAAGTGGTAAGGCGGACGTTTGGGGTACCAGAGAAACCAACCCAACTTGCGGCCCAGGGGTGGCATTTTGCCTACCACGGAATCCATGAAGTCTCCAGATTCGTTTTGGCACAAGAATAAAGGCTGCCATTCCAGGCGCCCTGATTTTGGAAGTGAGTCCCGTTGGAAACTACAGGACAGACTTCGGAGTCCACAGGTCCGGCCTCGGGAGGGCAGGTGGGTTCGTGAAGAGCAACCCCCCTCCAAAACCAACAATCGACCTGTTTACAAGTTACTACCGGATTTCAGCCCCCTGCGAGCCCAGCTGCTTCCCTCCCCTCCCCCTCCCCTTGGCCAGCTCTCATCAGCATTTGAAAATTAATCAGCAAAAAAATCCCTAAGCAGCAGGGAAGCGGGTAATATTAAAAACTGACAGTGGCTATAGAGGGACAAAAAAAAGTCAGAACTGAGTCAGCGGGACAAAAAGCCCCAGACGCATCTCAGCAATGTGTGAACTGTAAGAGGAGTGATGGGTGGACCAATTCAATATACTTGTTTACCCGTATATCCCACTAAAATATATGGGATGTATTCCCAAGCACTGGATTTCCCAGGGAAAGGGCTTCGGGGCAGAAGTCCAGTCTCCCCTCCCTTTGGGGAAGAGGGGTTCAGCCGTCCGATCCTGAACGCCTGACAGTTGCGCGACCAACTTTTAAAGTAAGTGCAATAATACACACAATCATTTCAAGAGCATGTTGGAGAAATGGCATCTCAAACAATCCAACTGCATCACTCTACGTAAGAGTAGGACTGCAGCCTTAAATACGTTTCCGGCTGCTGTTCCTGTATTGATTTAATTTCGGAATAAGCCACGCTGTGGGACTTCGGAATAAATATAGGAAGATTTGAGTTACCACCCTCCTACAGAAATCAGTGGGATTTTAATGGTTAAATATGTCGCCCTCATACCATTTGCGCCCCTGAGAGACCGGTAGGAAGAATTATAGTATAATTATTTGCCTCGTTGATATTGTTCCTGGTCCCAGAGTGAAAAACAAAATCCACCACTGGTCAATCCTTTTATTAGGACCAGCCAAAATGCCATCAACAGGTGGAAGTTTTCGACTTCTCCACAATTCTTCACCAGGTGGCACGAAATCAGCAGGAGGTGAGGATAGGAAGAAAGGAGTCCAGAAATTAGAAGGGGTCTTGTAGCCATTACAGTACTGTATATAGGTACATTAAACAATAAAAGGGAATTTCTGCTCCCTCGTTCCCCTATATAAAACAAGACAACTCCCCCCCCCCAAATTACAGGATGTGTCCTTTTAGATAGGTTGCTCTCTCTGAGCTTTAATACGTTCACATCGGAAGGGCAAATAAGACAGCAAAACAAACCTCCGGTCACCAACACTCCTAAACATACGCACGCACGCACGCGCGCACCACACATACACAGACACGTGCTTTCTGTATTTTGTTGCTCCTAATCAGAGTTCTCCGGAAAGGTGAGATGATATGGGGGAAAGAACTATAAACTGCATGGTGAGGCAAGAAAGAAGAAGAAAATTAGTTTTTGGTTATATTATTGCCTCTCCCCTTGCTTTCTATTACACACACCCTCAAATATACCCAGTTCGTCTGGATACAATCCAGCACCCGTTGCACACCTTCAAATGTCCAGAAGGTCTTGGGAAGGAGACCTTCTCGCTGGTTTGGATACCATTTATCCGGCTCCCTAATTTTGATTTCAAACGGTTAATTATTTAACAAACAAACAAACAAAAAAGCACGCTCACCCTGCTTATTCTTCCTTCTGGAGAAGAGAAACTCTGAAGTGTGTTTACTTGATGCCCTGTTTGGTTGGCAAACCCCGCGTTTCAGTCCTTAAATCCGTGGGTGCAAACGGGAAGCGTTGTTTATCTACGGGACTAATTTGTTGGGCGCCAAAGTATCCTTGCTCACTTCGAAATTAATGGGTTTATTGGAAATGAGTCCCGTAGATAAACAGCGCTCTCTGTTTATATCATCTATATAACAAAAGGGAGTTATTACTGTCATCAATTTTGGCTTGACTTGGAACAGGGAGTCTAGGAAGCAAAGGTAGGAGACCAAATTAATTGATACTTAAAGGGTCCACTCCTTGAAGGCAAATACAAGGTAACAAGTCGCATCTCCCATGCATTTCATGATATTTTAGCTCTCCGGGTTTATTCCAATCTTTGTATTTCGGGGTTCTAAATGCCCAGTGAGCTACATCTGAATCTGACCAAGCAAATTCTATTCCGCAGGTTAAACGACACACCTTTGTTCATTTTCAAAAACAGCTTGCGTGCTTGTGTGTGTGTTTGCGCTTGACTTATTTTGAGCTCCGTTATTTTCTCTCTAGTAGTCTCAGATCGCTCTGTAAGGAACCAGGACATTTCCTTACACCAGATTTTCCTTACAGCTTGAGCCTGCAAAAGTAACTTTTGCCAGCTCTTAATTTGTAGAGTTTCTCCAGTCAACGGAGGCCCCTGAACTACATCCAACAAGATGTATTTATGTTAATTTCAGAGCCATCGTGGTAGAAGTAGCAGGTATGGGCGGTTTCTTGATTGCAATAATATTTACTAATTAACAGGCAGAGTTATGTAGCGATGAAGCTCCAGTGAATATGCTCGTGACTCACTCTCAATTAAACAAGCACAAAAGTACAGTTTCTAATTCTACGCTTCCTCCTGCAACAGATGACAAGGAGTCAAATTAAAGAACAATTTTCTCTTCTGTCTTGCTCCTAATAAGCAAGAGGGAGTGGATACAGAAGAGGCAAAGAGGGTGTAAATCATCTTATGCTGACTTCAGAATAATCTCATTGAATTCAATGAAGGATGCTTCTGAGCATATTGCTGCTTTTACAAAAAAAGATTCTGTGAACTCAAAATAAGCCTAGATCCTTCTGCTCAGTAGCAAGGGTTGCACTGAATGAGTAGAAGAATGCTTAACTCCACAGCAAGAGTCTTGTACAAGAACGGAGGTGGGTTTGAAGATTGACCCTCTTGGGTTAAAAAAAAGGTAAACTAAAAATTCCCCCAGTTAAAACCAAGAGCCCTAAATCTGGAATCTAGAACAGAGCCATTGAATCAGTGACATTTATGTAAGTGTTGACGTAACTCGCACTAGTTCATTGGTTCTATTCAAATTGGGATTTAGCTTTTCTAGTTTCACTGTTGAGATTTTCAGGGTTCATTTAGTTATAGGGGTTTTAATCCAAAGGGGTTTTAGAAATCAATTCCATTCAAATCAAAGGGAAAGTATATGAGCATGTTTGATGAGCCACTTTGCAACATCTGATTTCAAAAGGTGAGCGTCCTCAGAAAACTCATGAGGCTTCCTCCTGTTGAGTCAAGCTCTGACGTTTCATTTTGGTTCCAAGTGCAGCAAAATCAGGGTTGTTAATTTTACGCCTTTGAGCTCCCTTTCAAAATGCAACTTATTTTCTTACGTCAAACACCTCAGAGGCAACTTTAAAGAGAAGATTTCCAAATACATATTCATTCAAAAGTAAATACAATATTTTTGATTTTTAAAAAATGATTTCAAAATATATGAACCAGGACTAGTTTTGGTGACATGATTTTCAGCTCCCCCCTCCCCCCCCGAATCTTAACTGACAGCAAATATATTTCAAAACGAAGGTTTGTAGTGGAAGAAAAGGAAAGAAAGAGGGTGGATGTATCTCAAAGGAGAGCAAGTGTGTTTAGAATTAAGCTCTCTTTCAAAACACCCCAAGATACCAGGATCACCTTCCAAGTTCTGCAGTTTGGACGGAAATTTCAAATGTCAAAGGAGTTGGGCTGGGTCAAAGGCTGACTAAGAAATTTTAATGCTCTTGGTGGAAAATCTAAATGTCACCCAACACCCCTGCCCAACACAAACACTTTCCCCATTCCCGTAAACATGCTGCCTAACCCACTGAACCATTCTCTTGTGGGTTGGAAGCAGAATATAGGATCATTAATCACTGGGGAAGTATACATTCCAGATGATATGGGTCTACTCCAGTTAGGGGTCTCAGGGACCCATGGCCTAAAAAGGGGGACCTTTTCTCAAGCGCTGTTTGAAATAAGTGAACCTGTGCAGTTCCCATGTATTCCAATTAAGCTTTCCCCTCTGGCTTACCCTTTCTGTGGGACAAGCTTCTGTAGGCTAGATTTTCTTTTCTGCTGCCCTCCATGTTGTCATAGATCTCATGCTTGACTTAGGTCAGGCATGTCCTAACTTCGGCCCTCCAGATGTTTTGGACCACAACTCCCACCGCCCTTTGTCATTGACAATCTAAGCTTAGAATTCTGGGAGCTGTGGTCCAAAACATCTGGAGGGCCGAAGTTTGGACATGCCTGACTTAGATGCTGCCTTGGAGTCTTCATGACTGGAAGAGTGAACAAGCATGTTGCTTATCTATGTGACAGTGTAAGGTTGAAGGCATCATTAAGACTGATAATAATAATAAATTTCAACCTCTATGTACAGCTACCCAGTGTTCAGAGTTTTTTATATGAGTATTCTTCACCAAGTACATGTTTATTTAGTCAAAATCATCATCCCTTCCCCTATTACAATTGGGGAGATGTGTAGAAATGGTGGCCTAACTAAGGTCTCCTAATGTGCTTGGGTGGTTGAGCTGAGATTTGAATCAAAGGTTTCCTGTCTGATTCCACCCTCTATATATCATTATCTGACAGTAAGCTCCACCGAAAGTGAGATATAGTTCTTCATAGACTGTACATTACTGTTCTGTTGGTCATCCAGGAAACACCATTCTCACATGCAAGGCCATCTGCATTTCTCTTGCCTTTGTAGTCCCCTCTCCTCTCCCTGTATGTGTACGAATATCTGTCCACGGATGATGTACTCTATACATTTAAAGAAATGGACAACAACTCTATTGGTTCTATTCAAGTTGGGATTTAGCTTTTCTAGTTTCACTGTTGAGATTTTCAGTGTTCATTTATAGTTAGGGGTCTAATCCAAAGGGGCTTGGAAATCAATTCCATTCAAATAAAAGTTTCGAGCCCCCGCCCCCACCAAGCTCTTTGTTGATTTTGATGCAACAGAGGACTGCCTTTTGGGAAGGTTTTTTTTTTTTTTGCAAAATACTTGGGGCATTTCAATTAGAAATGCTACATGCGGATTTATAGAATTGAGATAAGAAAGAAGCATATGTTAGAGACTTTCTCAGAATGTTCTGAATTCACACTCAGTGGAGAAAATTATACAGTTGCCACATCAATGAAAAGAGTTCTTTTCTATTTGAAATGTTTGTGTGTGCAGGCTGATTCATATCTATATTTTCTCTGTTCATTCTAATCAAAGTAGAAATGTTCCTTGAGGACAGTACTACTATGGGCTTTTTTCTTTCTTTCTGGAGGTGTAGATCAACAGGACCTTTATGGACCTGATATTTGCATTCCTTGTGCCACATATCAATGTTGAGATGAATGAAACATAGTTCAATGAAGATTCAGATAGTATGTATTCATCTGTATGGGTCCGTCCGTCTGTCCGTCCATCCATCCATCCATCCATCCATAAGAACATAAGAAGAGCCATGCTGGATCAGGCCAAAGGCCCATCTAGTCCAGCTTCCTGTATCTCACAGTGGCCCCACCAGATGCGTCCAGGAGCGCACAAGACTAGATATCTGTCTCCTGATACCACTCCCTTGCAGCTGGTCCTTGTAGTACCCCGGTTTTAAGCCTGGAGATTACACATCTCCATCATGGTTTGTAAGCTGTGATGGACTTTTCCTCCAGGAATCTGTCCAATCCCCTTTTGAAAGCATCCAGGACAGATGGCATCACCACATCCTGTGGCAGAGAGTTCCACAGACTAAAAATGCACTGGGTGAAATAATATTTTCTTTTGTCTGTTCTTACTCTCCCAGCCCTCAATTTGAGTGGATGACCCCTAGTTCTGGTATTTTATGAGAGGGAGAAGAGTGTCCCTCTATCCACTTTACACATGTCCTCCATCCATCCATCCATCCATCCATCCATCCATCCATCCATCGATGTCTCTTACTGAAAACTTCATTACATTTTCCCCTGCTCCCCAACCTTCCTGTTTTTCTTGTCCTCACTCCACCACCTGGTCAGTTTTCTGTCTGCCCTGGGTCAACTCAGTCCTCATTCAGCTGTGTTCTCCATTTCCGCCCCCTGTTGTTTATACTCAGGACCCAACCCTCCATGGCTTGGGTCCTGAGTATCTGGTGGAGTGTATCTCCCTCAGATCAACTAATGCCTATCCCACCAGAGCTTCCCAGGCACTCGTGCTCCGGGTAGCCACCCATAGAGAAGCCTGCAAAGCCAGTACGCAGAACGGGGCCTTCTCTGTGACTACTCCAGTGGTTTGGAACTCTCTCCCCAGTGAGGCTCACCTGGTGCAACCCCTCCCTGCCTTTAGGAGAGCCTTGAATACCTGGCTCTACAATGAGACCTTCGGTTGATCAGTTGATTAGTTGTTATGCGGTGTTTAGATCTGCTGGATGCCTATATTTTTGGTATTTTTATATCTTTTTGTATTTTTTATTCTTATATACTGTTTACATTGTCTCTTGTTTTTGTATTTTACTTTGTTTTGTTGGCTTTGTTGTTGTTTACTGCCTTGAGTTGCCTTTGTGCAAGCTGACGGTATATAAATCATAATTAAACTAAACTAAACCTTTCTGTAAGCCTGTCACTACATCCCTTTGAGATGATCAGTGTGATCTCCAACACTTTGAAAGGAAGAATCGTACAAGGGTAATCACATGAGCTGATTACTGGAAGTCTCCCGGTCCCCTCCAAGAATCTTTCATGGGGACTGGGAAGTGGGTAGGAAGTTGACTTGGAAGCTAGACATTAGCCTGCCACAAAACTTGATGAGAAACTTTAAGGATTTTATGGGGACTCTCAACCTAGCTTATTTTGGAGAAGCTGGTGGCTTCAATAAGGCCTGAAGAAGCTACTGATCCATATGATGGATTGTTATGATGGAGGAATAGTGAGCTGTCATGTGACCTTTTACTTTTGCAGAGTACAGCTCCCAGACTGCCCAAGCCCAGCATAGCCAGTGGCATTACTGGTGCTGCTGACACCATTTTGGTTGCAGAAGGATTTACAGAGTATGGCTATGTTGGGTTGGACATTTTGAGAGCAATAGACAAAAAGAAAAAACAAGACCCCCCCCTTCTCCTCAACCTGGCGAGCTCCAGGCACTATATTTGTTGTGGTTCCTACAAGCAGAAGGCTGCAAAACATCGTGTGTCCCCCCCCCCCAATCACTAACTTGTTTGGGTTTGGGTTTTTTTTTTTAAAGAAAAATAAGACAGCAACTCTTATTTTATGGGATATTAGATCAGATGCAGAAGCTGCTGGAGTATAAATCATGTACTGTATTCTTTCCTTTGAAATGACCTCACCAAAGAAATAAAGAAATAAAAATAGCTGCAGAAAACTTTCAGAAGACAAAATTAAACTCCTTAGTAGTTGGTATGTACACATTTGTGAATGCAAGCCTTCTCGTGCTATTTATGCCTTAGAAAAAAAACAAAACTGGCTGAGTGTTTAGAATGTTTTGAAGCAAAAAACCCCACATTTATAAGGTACTTCAATGACTAGCTCTGAAGTCATCAGAACCTTCTTGAATGCATTTAGGGCTCTCTGAAAGGCCTGTCTTAAGATTTCCTGTTAGCGCCTACAATAGCTGCATGTGAACGATTAGTATTTATTCTTTGATCTTTTGAGCAGGAATATTTAAAGAGCATCTTATTTAAAGACTGGCTTGCTCTGAATAGGTGAAGTTTGAAAGCAAAGCAACGCAGCACATGAATACAACATCAAAAACTCAAGCACAAATTCAGAAAACGTGCCCCCAATTAAAAGTGTCACGATCTCATATCATCTGGAAAAGAGTATAAGAAGCTGACTGCTGTCTATTTATTTGGGCACAAAAAGTGTATTAATACAAGGGCATAATTCATACTTCAACATAGGATGATTCTAAGGCTGATTGATGTTTCTCACTCCCCCCCCCTCCAACCACCAAAACTACCACAAATAATGTTTGAACTGGGTATGGAGATAAGTATGAATTGAAGTGGCCAACCTTCTTTATAGCCACTGCCGTTCTCCCCTGCGGCCTATACGGTCATCAATAATCTGCGTACAATGATGTCACTCAGCCACGCTCCCTCTACCAGTAAATCAGTGTTTCCCAGCACTGAAATTAACTAATGGCAGATTCTGGAAACTGGCAGTTATTTACCCAGCAAATATGATCATCTACTCTAGGGTATTTACTCTAGGAAGAGAACGTCAATTCACTCCAATGGGTCTGAGATCCTTATTTTATGGGCACATGACAACACTGCCTCCTGGATCACCATTTCCCCTTCTCTTCATCTGTGATACAGTGAATACCCTTCCTTCCTTCCTTCCTTCCTATTTAAAACATATGCATTAGATATAGGAGAGAATCCTATCAGTTAATACCCACCATATTAAGTCCACTGGCATAAATTTCAGCAGTGGATTGCTGCGAGTTAAGAACAGCACAGATTCAGTGGCTCAGTAGGTGTTCACAAATGCCGACATTGACTTCTTAACTTATTTATTTATTTATTAAATATATATATACTGCTCCATCTAGATGCACGGCTACTTTGGGCGGTTTACAAGGTTGAACGAATATCAATCAAACACAATAAATAAACAATCCAAAAATAAAAACATAATTAAGTTTTATTTAAATTATTTAAATTATTTAAACTTAAACAGTTCCTCACCAGAATTTCTACTATTGAAGTTATGGCAGTGTAAATATTCAATTCTTTTTTTAAAAAAAAATCCCTCCAGTTTATGAATGTGGAATTCATAATACAAATGTAGAACAGGTGATACATTTTAGGCTACTAGAAAAACAACAAAAAAGTTGCTAATATTACCAACTCTTACAAAATATTAGTTACCATGTTTAATCTCGCCCCAGGTAGCATACATAGCTCTTTTCTTCCTCATTTTAAACTCACAATAACCCTGTAGGTTGGGAAGCCTGCAATAGGCCCATGGTCATCCACTGGATCTCATGGCCTAGTAGGGATTTGAACCTGGGTCTCTGTGATTGCAGTCCAACATTCTCTTCATCATATCTTCCTTCCTTCCTTCCTTCCTTCCCTATCTTATGAAAGTAGTGTGTGTCTCAAAACGTGGGTTAGAAATCCAGAAAAATATTTAAGGGATCTGTGTGAAGTGTGTGTGACTCTCCAGAGATTACTGGCAGAACCTGGAAAGCTACTTTTCAAAAGTAATGATCTGATCTGTTGCAAAAAAATTAATTTCTTACCACTAGTGTTGAGAATTAATGTATAGTACCTACGTATATTTCTCATTGTTTTGTTTGCTACCTCATAACTTTCTCTTATGTTGTGTTGCTCAAAAATGGACTGATAAGGGAATGGCTTGAAATTTGAAATTTTCTTTGTATAATTCCTCTAAAATGACTAGGATGAGGAACCAACTCGAAATTTTTACTTGTTAGCTCATTCCATCTTGTTGTTCCCACATGTTGTGTTACATCTGAAATATATATGCATTCTGACCCCTTTACAAAAATAGTGTGTTGCTGGTAACTGTTCAAGTTGTAACATTACTTCCAGTTGTCCTCTCTGACAGGTAGTGTTGACATAAACCTCAGAAGCACAAGAGTGAATCATATATGGCAGGAACTTCTTGGCAAACAAGATGGAGGACAACATGGAGTCAGCTTGGAATCACCAAGGACAACCAATATTGAGCTCTGGTGTGGATGTGAGAGAGTATCTTTTTGACAGCTGTTTCCAAATGCTGAGATTCCTTACTAAAGGAGTATAGATGGTCTCCTTCATCTTATAATTCCAGCAGCAGTTAAACATCTGTTCAATGGCATCTAAGTTGGTTTTTGTTGAAGCAGGCTTTGATGGACAGGAGGATGTGTTGTTTTCTGTTTCATTAATGTCTTTTAGCTGCATTAAAATTTATATGTTTTGTTTCTTTGATTCCACCACTGTTACTACCTTGACTGATATAAGTTCACAAGGATATTGGTACAGACTTAATATATAATCCCAACTAGAACAGACTGTTGAGTCAATGAGATTCACAGGATATGTTGACTCACCATCCATCAATTGATGCAAAGATTCTACTTTAGCTGGACAAGCAATTAGATCTGAGTCATAGAATCACAGAATCATAGATTTGGTAGAGACCTCAAGGGTTATCCAGTCCAACCCCTTGCAATAAACATATTAATAAGTACATAAAATAAAACCTTATTAAGTGACCTTCAAAGGCAAGGATAACAGTAAATATATAAATGTAACACCGCTATTGACCATTTTTATAGCATACTTCAATATTCAGACTTCTAATATTAAATCAAATGCTGTAGTATACTGTAAAAAAATCTAATGATATCCCAAATGATCTCTCAAATAAGTAAATCTTCAGCATTTACTTATGGGGTACTCGTGGCACTCCGGATGTTGTTGGACTGGCAGAATTATAATACTTAATCATTCTGTACACCTAGTGCGAGTTGCAGTTCAACAACAGCTGGAAAGCTACAACTTTGACATATGGGATCTCAATACCCCCTTGCAACCCTATATGTATCATTATAGTAAGCCACTGTGAAGTTCCGTGCATTATGGAAGAGGCATTTTAAGGTAAATAGAGAATAATTTGCTGAAGGTCATTTGATAACTTCAGAGATCTGAACCTGAGATTTCAAGGCTCCGCATGTGGGTGTAGGTGTGGGTATGGGTGCAGTTCCCAGAATCCTGCAACTGAATATAGTTTTAACAAGGTAACCATTTCAAATCCTAGGACATCACCTGCCCACATGTGCCTTTCTTAAAACAACAACAAGAACCAGGACTGATGTTGTTGCGAAGGGAAGGCTGGCCTACTTGAACATTGATTTACTCCAGGCAAGGTACATTTTATCCTGTGAGTCACTTGTGGCATTGGGATCTACTGCAGGTCCAGAAATCAGTTTACATTGCAGTCCTCTATTGTTATTCCCACCACCACCACCTTTTCTGTCCATAGCAAATCAGTTTGGGTGGAGGGAGAGACAGAAGAGTCCCAACACCTTTTTACTGATTACACCAGGTGCCACCCAGAGTGAAGCACCAGAAATACTGAAAGTGTATCTTAATGAGAATCCACATGAGTTGTCAAACTGATTTTTCCATATAGCTAATCACCACTTGCTGCATTGTTTAATTTTGCACGAGAAGTTAACATGTGTCCTTAAATCAGTAGGAGAATTGCATGTCATCCTGTGTTTAAAAGTTGGAAAGAACTTATTTACTAAAAACACCTGTATGAAATTTCCTTCCAGCTCAACTCTAAAAAGTCAAACATTAAAAAAAAATTGGACAAATATTGGATCCTTATGTTATACTTGACTTCTGTTGAAATATTATATTGACATATGATTTAAATGCATGCTGTCAGAACACTGATAGTTGATAATACTTGATAACTCTCAATATTTTTCAGCTGCCAGGCAACATTATTACTGATATGCAATCGTATTTTATATGGGACAATATTTGGTAGACTATGTAGAATAATATTTATCAGTTGGAAACTGAAGGGCCAGTAATGCTGCCCAAAAATTCAAATTGAGAGCATGCAATTCATATTTCCAATTTTAAAATAATATATTTTTCTGTCTATAAGATGCCTCTATGTGTAAGATGACGTCCCACTCCTCCAACCCAAAATTAGAGTTTCACACCCACACAGTTCTCTTCTCTGCTTAACTCTGTGTACGGTGTTTTAGATGACCCTCAATTTTTAGTCTAACATTTTCAGACAAAAATATAGTCTTATACATGGAAAAATACATGTTCAAACCCAATATCTGAATGTCATGTTCCAAAATCAATACTCAAATTCCGAAGTTGGAAAAGTTGTCTATTTCTTTGCCTACATGATCATCACCAAAAGTTCTGTTTGCTACTAAAGCTGTCAGGGCATCTGCAGGCCAGTGAGTACTTCATCTATTTCAAAATGGAAGAATGAAACAAACAAAAATGTACATAAGAAGACATATATCATCATTTTGAGGGGGTTGTTATAACGTGCCGCCAAGTGACTTCCAGTTTATGGCAGTCCTATTACACAGTTGTTGTGAGTTTTTTGGGCTGTTTGGCAGTGGTCTGAACACTCACAACAACTATCAGATCCCAGCCATGAAAGCCTTTGAGAAATCCTAGTAGGGTTTGTTAAAGGAATGTGAGATATTCAAACAGTGGCTCATCATTCTTACTGCTCCCCAAATGATTCTAGTATGACATTCTTGTCTGCTATACCACACTGGTGCTCTATAGACAACTGTGTAGTATTTTTGTTTTGAGGCATATGGGAAATACCAAAAAGAGAGATACCGTATTTTTCCATCTATAAAACGTCCCCATGTATAAGACGAGCCACACTTTTCCAAGTGAAAATTACAGTTTTGCAACCACACAGTTCTCTCCTCACCTTACTTCTGTGTATAAGACGACCCTCAATTTTTAGTATAACAATTTTAAACAAAAATATAGTCGTATACATGGAAAAATACTGTGTTTTAAAGCCATGTCCTATAACAAGCAAAATTAGTTCTTGGGGTACGGAAGAATAGCACAAAGAAAACATTAGCTCAGTGTGGTGCTAGCTCAGAAAGGAGTGAAGTCCATATTGAAGATAATTAGAAAAGAAATCACAAACAAAGCTGCCAATATTGTGACTCCTTTACCAGATAATCAATGATTTGGCCATGTACAAATTACTCAGATAGAGCTGGAAAGAGGTTCCCAAAAATGAAGTCAGAAAGATAGTTTACAGCAAAATCTATATGAGGAAAGGCAGCGACATGCAGGGCTCTTTAATTTAATTAAAAAAGGCAAATAAACAAGCAATGTGAAAAAGGTATATAAAATTATCAAGGCTTGCAGCAGAGCTGTGTGGAGTCATCATGCAAGAACTTGGGATCACCCAATGAAACTGACAGGTGTGGAATTTAGAAGAAATAAAAAAACTCCTCTTCATATAGTGCAGGCCTGCCCAACAGGTAGACCATGGGCTACTGGTAGCCCATGAAGGGTTCAAAAGTAGCCCGCCGGCCATCAATTAAAAAAAAGTGAGGGGATAAATTCTCCACCCCTCCCTCCCCCATCCCAAGGACCACCACTGCCCCAGCAAAGTACTGGGTCTGCCATCCCACTGTCTCAGCTGAGTGGGGCAGTTCAAGGGCCATGGCACATTGAAATCTGTTCCCTCCAGAACGGATCAATTGGTTTTCAATGCATTCCTATGGGAAACTGCTGCTCTACTTACAAAGGTTATTACTTATGAACATGTACTTGGAATAGATAAAATTCGTAAGTAGAGGTTTTAGTATAGTAGCCCTCAGGCACTTTGGGCTGGATAAAGTAGACCTTGGCCTGTTCAAACTTGAACAGCCCTGATATAGTGCATAGCTGAAGTATGGAACTCACCATCACAAGGTGTGGTGATGGTTTGGATAATCTTGGAAAAGAATTAGATTAATTAATAGACGATCATGCAGCAAGTCAAAGTGACTGTATATCATATTTGCAACTGCCAAGATTCTGAACTAAGATGTCCATCTGTTGAAGAACAACCATGGGAGAAATATTGTCATGTCCAGTTGACTGGCTGCACTCATAAGCTTTTGATCTCTCTCTCTCTCTCTCTCTCTCTCGCTCTCTCTCTCTCATATCTACAGGTTAGGTATATATTTGTGTACTTGCATTAACACAATGCTGATTGCATTATTTGTTTTAAAGGGAATTAAATCCTCCTTATTCCAAAGAAATGTACTTTTTATGAAAGTATTTTTTTTAGTTTGTAGCCTTCATGGTTCACTTTAATCTCAATAAATGGAAACATCATTTTCACACTTCTAACTTCTAACAAATAAGTTAGTTTTCTAGAGAGAGATTTATAGAGTCATGTAAATTTATTTGTTCCAAAGGCTTACATTATGGTTCATTTATTACAAGGAAATACTAGGATCCTCTTGATGTTAGCAGTATAGTTTTTCACTGTCAAGATTGTTAATATTTCCAATGCTACAGAAATGTACCTGTTCTATCTGCTCTGCTCCTACCTGTCTCTCTTTTATTCTCATCCATTAAAACCACCGACATGCCTTTCAGCATCTGAATCTGTTCGTATATCAGAATAAAACACCAGAAAGTCAATTCACAAGCTGATATGAAAAGAAATTAATTATCAACAGGTGGATTGCATTTTTTAAAAAATACGCTGAACAGCTCTACCCTTGAAATAATGTCCAAAATCCGCAATTTGAACTCATTGTTCTTGATGCTTTAGAGAATTCTAGAAAACTTTTAAACTTCAAAAAACATATTGGGTGGCTTTTTGGAACAAGTTCTGTCCAATTATTGAAGAATATGAAAAAACCCAACCAGCCTGATCAAGTTATCGTGAACTTTTTTAAAAAAATTGTTAGAGGGTACATTTTTCTCTACTTGACTAAAGTAGACATACCATTTGAAATCTCATGTTATAATAGTTTTCAGTTGTATGTATTAAAATAATAATTGCCTATTAATTTTCAGAATGCCACAGAATTTTGTTCCTTTGCCAACACATTATCAACAAGGTTATCCTTCAGAAACTATATTATTGCATTGTAACTATTCATTATTATCTACTATTGCCAGGTAGTACCTAAGAATGCTTCAGATACTCTTCTGGATCCTGTGAAATTTTTCCATCCAAAAGAAAAAAAAAGTGAATCAGGGATTCTTCTTTTACATCTTGAGTCCAAATTCTAAGGAGACAAGTCCTATTGATGTGAGCGATGAATTACGTCCAGTTCAGGCAGGCATGGAATTAAAATTCTCTTTTACAGCCCAGTCCTAAACATGTTTCCTTGGAAGTAAATTGCATTGGTTTATATGGGACAGCTAAGGTTTACTTCTAGGAAATGATGTGTCAGTTCACACTTATGAATAGGGTAACCTCTTTTGGATTTTGGAGATTTTGGTGCTGGGGAATAGAAGCATGATTTAGATCACAAACTCAGTGAATAACCCTACTTGCACCCTTACGTTACTGCCAAAGAAATGTTATGAATAACACTTAAGGCAAAAACCAAAGAAACAAAATGAAACAAAAGACAAAAAATGAATATAACTGTAACCCACTACCTCAGTTTTAAAGTCACCACTGGAAGTGATTATATTTAAAGCTTAATTCACAGGCAGGAAATATGTGAGCCACCACATACTACTTGACTGCAGCTATGATCATCCCTTGCTATTGGCTATTCTGACTTGGGAACATGGAAACTGCAGTCTTTCCACATCTGGGGTACCAATCATTCACCAGCCCAGTGTGATTAAATGGCTCACTCTTAGCAAAATTAAGTGCATTAAAATGCCATTGACTTCAGCAGAAACAAGTCAAGCACTGCTTACATTTCCCAATGTTCACTGAATGTCTGAGCAGGAAGTAAAACTGGTGGAGGAGACCGCTCTGCGATAAAAACTGTATTCATCTAATAATTCATTTAATAGCGAGTCCCGTCAAAGCAACAGGGAAGCAACCATTCGTCGTCATTAATTAACAATTAGGTCTAATTGTTAACCTACAGTAAATAAAACAGAACGTCCACGGTAAGATGATTTAACTAATATCTAACCAGGGCATGTCAATCAGTAGAGGTAGTTTGAACGATTTAATGCAGGGCCTGTGAAAACTGAAGAGCTGAATATTGACTCTGCAATATAAGGAAAACAACTGGTATGAAACTTTTAGTTTTCTGTTTCAAACCCCATATTTTTTGTTTATTAAAGAATTTTTGTACAACTGCAGAGAAGGCCCTTTCCACCGACGCCCCCCTCTAAAATCAGATAGACCGGTAAAAAAAAATCATATATGAACCGGTAAAAAAAACTACCAAGTCTCAAATATATGTTGCCTCTATTTATGGTACTGGGATCGCAAGTCCCTCCTTGTTCAATGTTTATTTATTGAATTAGAAATCTAGGGAATCCTCATATTTCCGCCTCGTTTACCTCACAATTTCCTTCTCATAGAATAATACTTCTTGCACCCGATACAATGCACTTCTGCCCCCCTCTCCAGCCAAGAAAGAAATAGGTAAAACCAAAAGTATAGCGATAAATGTCTGACCGCATCCTGGATTTCTCTCCTTGTCTGGAACACCGGTCCCATCATCCCCCATCCATCCCTGCCCTGGAGGTGGAAGATGGGTGTTGATGAATGCTTGCACAGTGACACCGGGAGGTCTCCCAGATTGGGCAGGTAAGGAAGACCAGTACCTTGTGTTTCTTTTGAGTAAAAAAAAATAGGGAGTTTTCACGAGTTCCGCGGAATAATAAAGATGGAACCAGGGACTTCCGCAGGTCTTGCGGACGATCAGTAAATACAGAACCTGGTTCTTTCTAACGCTTCTTTCCAAAATCACTTGTGTGGAAGCT
This sequence comes from Phrynocephalus versicolor, assembly GCA_023846285.1. Lineage (NCBI taxonomy): Eukaryota > Metazoa > Chordata > Lepidosauria > Squamata > Agamidae > Phrynocephalus > Phrynocephalus versicolor. The sequence continues at coordinate 12,706,586 of JAHTLZ010000111.1, read as the reverse complement.
TCCTTTGGGAAGCTGAAGCTACACCAATGCTGGCAGGGAAAACACGTGAATTTAAGGAGAACCAGAAATTTCAGCGGAAGTTCTTCTCAACTAAGTCAGCGCGTTTGGGACCGCACGCCGGCCATAAAAGTTTTTGCAAAACACTACGTTTTTCACTCCATACGTGCACATTCCTGTTACTAAAAATACCCAGGACGTTTCGAAAACATCAGCCTATAAGAGGAAAGTGCCCTTCCGATCTGGAAGGAAAAACACATCTTTCGGTGTGGAAAGGAAAGCTTTGGGAGGAAAACACCTGTTTTTAGGTGCATTTCAAAATTGGATCTTCCAAACCGTAACTTGGCGCCTTTCGCTTGAAAATAAAATGCATGTTTGCAGCAAGAAATGATTCCACAAGGAAACACTCCGCCCTGCTTCATCTGGATTTGGACTACTTTTAATATAGTTGGCCTTCGCTCTTGGGTTTTCCCCACCCCACCCCTAGTTTTTGCCCCGGAAAAACGGGTATAATATAATCAGTGACAGTTGTAGGAATAGGACATTTGCGAGGAAAGTCTGCAATCGGTGTAGGTTTTGCTTTGCTTTTTATAACGCTGTGCATGCTTGTTTATCTTTGGGAGAATGTCACATTCATACAAATTTATGAGCTGAATCCAATTCTTCGTCTCAGCTGGACCAGACTCATTGGGTGAATGGGATGTGTTAAGTCCATGCCATTATGTAAATGCCATTTATTCAACTTGAACCGGTTAGATTTAAGCCATATGGTTTCCCCGAATTTTCTGACGTTGCTGAGTATATGATTTTATGGGTTCCCCTCGATGTGAGCGTCCTTTATGCTAGCTGCGACTCTGTATCATAAATTCTGTCCCCCTCTGCTTGGCACTATTTTTCATTTTCCTGGCAGTCTTGCAAATACGTACATATTTAGTACATGGGGGTATTTTTTGAAATGGTTTGAATTAAAGTTGAATAGGCGGTGGTGGCTGATGTCCGTCTTGAAACATCTCGGGAGGAAGCTGGAGCGAAGGGCTTTAAAAGGACGCGCAGCAACAGACCGGAAGAGCGGATGCGCCCGATGTAAATAGGCTCTCGGCTTTCAACTTGACCTTGAACTTCCAGCCTTCGGAGCTGACCTTTCTGTGAGCGGCCTCCCTGTGGACTTGGCAGCCCCCCCCCACATCCTTTTTTCCCCTTGTCCATCCCTTTATCTTTAGGCAAACCGGGGCGGCGGAGACACCAAGATGATTCCGGCCCCTCCTTCCTCTCCAGAAGCAACTTGGGGAAGGAACAGCAGAGGGTTTTTTTTGCAAATAAAGTTTCAGAGAGGGTAGCCGTGTAGGTCCTTTCAAGAATGCTTTGTGTCTTTTGTTTTGTTTTGCTTTGCTTTGCTTTTTGCCTGCAAAGAAAGAGGTAATAAACCCGACTGGAGGCGGCGGGATGGCCACCTTGATCCTTAAAGGAGAACGCCAGAGTTTCGGTCACCATGTATCTTGAGAAAGCGCTGGTTTTAGAGTCGCCGAAACATCACGGGCTCCCCTTTTGGAAGTACAGATCGGTCCCGAAGCCAACTGTCAAGAGGTCTCGCAAACCTGAATGCAGGCGAGAGGTCTGGTGTTAGATTTAACCGAGGTGTCCGGAAAACATTTTTTTAAAAGCCCAGGTCATGCTGCCGCAGCTAGCTGCAAAAACCTCCCTTTAATATATACATATATCATGTTAGTTTCCCTCCAATTATGATACATAATGTTACGTTTGTTTCCCCCCATTTTACAAAGCAAGATGACTTTTCTCATCAAGACCGTGCAAGGGAACCTGTTGATTGGTAGTTCTGTCCCGTTGAACTCTGCAGGAATGGCTTCTTGCAAGTAATTAAATTAAATTAAATCCATAATTTAAGATATGCAGATGACACCATATTACCGGCAGAAATCAGCATTGACTTTATTTTATTTGTCGTTATTATTTCTTGGATTTCTTGTGTCTTTTATGTGAACCGCCCAGAATTCCCTCTTGGGAAATTGGCGCGGTATACAAATAATAAATACATAAATAAATAAACAAATCCTGCTGAGAATCTGAAGTTGGGTTGCAGTCCTATGCAAACCTCCGCCCGCCTACACTATCTGCCTGGGAGTAAATCTCAAGTGAACTTGGTGGATTCAGGGTTGCTTGGTTTCCGGTTTTTTTCCAACGGTGCAACTGGACGCCAAATGAGCAGCTGGAGGGATATTGCGCAATTGGAAAGGGAACGATAACCCCAATGCCCACTGTTAGAGCCAGCCTATTTCTTCTGAGTTGACCTCGGAGAGTTTCCAAACTCTACCATTCCCCCTAGGACTGCCCGCTAAAACACAGAACTAAACAAATTCCCCAATGAACCTCCATAATTAGTTCCATTTGTTTAATTTTACAAAAGTCAAAATAAGTTCGTTCTAGTTGGTTTGTTTTTATGTTTCCATCCAAATATCCAACCAGCAACCAACTGGCCAAGCAAAACAACTACTCTGGCAAAATTTGTCTCCTGTGTAAGTTTTGAATTACTGCAACTCAAGAAAAGAGGGGCAGATTAGAGACTCAGTTGGTAATTTTGTTCCATGACCAAACGTTTAATTAAAAAAGCAAAGCCTGGTAGTCTTAAAACGTCTACGGCCTATGGCCACCAACGAGCACTCTATTCCGCAAATGAGGTTTAGATTGGTTTTCTAAACTGGGACGTGAATGGGACAGTTACCAGAGAAGAAATACTAGGGAGAGAATCTAGCCTGTAGTTTCATCAGCGAGTCCTTGGCTGACAGACCCAGGTAAATCGTTGTAGTTTCATTTGCAGTCCGTCCATCCAGAGGCAGTGCCCTTAAACTCTGTTTGCTTGAGGCTCTACCAGATTATTTTGGCCACAGGTGGATACTGTGAAGTTTTCAAAAATTTGAAGATGCAGGACCTAGCTTTTAGGTGTCTGCAGAATCTCATGGAGATGTGGCAGGGGTGTGCCTGCCACAACTAGAGTTGATTTCTTAACTATTAGAAGCCTTGCTTAATAATTAAAAATAAAATAAAAGTACTTGGTTGCAGTGGAGGGACAGGAATACTTTATCTTAAAGCCTTGGGTTGTTTCTAAATTGCTAGTTGAGGAAGCCATCTCAGTAACAGTTCAGATAACTTTGTCTCTTTCCCCACCCCAACAATACAAAGTACATAATTCCTTAAACCTTTCTTAGTGTTAAAGGTACTGTATTATCCTAATGATTCAATCAATCTGGATAAAAGGGCAAATCATTCATGGTTGTTTTTCTTTCTACCTAAAAAGCTCAGCTATTAAATTCCTGAAGAATATAAAAGTCTTCTCATCCGACAGGATTAGATTCCAATTGTGCATGGTTTAGGCAGGGGGAGGAGGCATTCCTTAAACCTTTCTTAGTGTTAAAGGTACTGTATTATCCTAATGATTTGCAGAACCATGTTCGGAGTTTTGAATTTGATAATTTGGTTAATAAAGTCAGTGGATGTCGCCTTTGACCTATTTTGCTTAAGAAAGGGAGGGAGAGGGGAAACATATGCACCCATATATTTACTGTAGCTAGGCACTAGAGTTGCTAAGTCTCTGCACAAATTATTCACGACACACACACACACACACACACACACACACACACACACACACACACACACACACACACACACATCAACCTCCCTCCTCCTCGCTGTGCAAACTGGTATAAACATTGTTTATTTGATATGGGCAGCTTCCATTTGCGATCTGTAGAATATGCCTCAGTTCCTATACAAGACGATAATCAGGTTACAAAGTGACAATGGGTCCCCTCTTACTGTAGCTTCAGGAAATGAGGTTCCTCAAACACGGAAAGTTAGACCTCATAATATATGATTTTGAACAGGTTTGTGTCTTTCCAAATAACCTTTCACCATGCTGTTGTTTTCTTTCCTGAAGTGGGTTTGATCAGGTTCCAAAGAGTAGCTCCAGATTTAACCTTACTTAAAGAAAACCCATTGAAATCAGTCAGGTTAAGAATGGCTGGCTAATTTTAATGGGATTGTAGCGGGTCTGGGGAAAGCGTGATAGGATCTGGACCCAACCCATTGACTGTTGTTATAGTTCATTCAAGTTAACAGTGGAGATGTGGGGAATTGTAAAGCCCATCCAAGATTCAAAAACATTGGCCAGAGGCTCAGTACTGGAAACAGATTCTGAGCTGCTTACTGGAACCCGATTCCATTTTTCCAATTTAATCCCAGATGTGAATGAGACACTGTTGTTTAGTGAGGACAAAACTCCTCTATTGTCTTCTACTTTCACTTGGGCTCACATAAAGCTGCACAGGCAGTGGTGTAATGGGAAGAGTATTGGACTAAGACCTCGAATCTCTGGGCTCCAATCGTCATGAAATCTGCCTGGGTGGGAGGAGGCAAAAGTAAAACACTACTTTAAATAAATATGATAAACATCTCAAAACCTCTGTGAAGGTGACCACAGGTTGGAGATGACCTGGTGACTTATGCCAATGATTTAAGATTAAACTATTTCACTGTCAGCAGATGTCAGAACCGAACTCTTCAAAAATGAGAGTTCTGCATTACAGTCTTAGACAGCAAAAATAAGATATGACAAATTTCCTACTTCCTGCTCATTGGAAAGATGACCAAGGCAAGTAGGATAAAGGATATGGTGTTTATTATGCAGGAGTAGTCAGTATCTAATTTTCCATAACACAGGCGTCCTCAAGGATTCTAGGGCTGCATTCTTGTATTTTGAAGGCTTCGGCTGTGGAAGGGTTGCCAGGGAAAAGGCAATCTCTCCACATGTTAAGCAAGACTCATCATTCCAAGGAAGAAGAGATGCCATAGCCTAAATATCTTGAATACATTCATCCATTATAAATCCCCTTTACTTGAAATCCTCAACATACATACCAGCAATGCTGTTATCTATACATACTCACTTCTGATATGAATGGGATCATTATGTACATCTATTTATAGGGCAATCTTGTGCATGTGTGCTCAGGGGAAATTTTTTCCCAGGCAAATATGTATGGGAAAGCAAATGTTTATAGGTTTGCAGCTATAGGTTTTATAAAACACTTTCTTTCCATCACAAGTTTGCTTATTTGTTTATAAGGATTATACTCTGCAACAATGTGAGAGAAATAAATGGTTTTCTTTTTTTTAATTTATTTATACAGTTTATATGCCGCCCACTACCCAAAGAACTCTGGGCAGCTTACAGTTAAAATGAACAGTTAAAACAATTAAAAGAGTAAAATGTCAGTTAAACCAATAAAAACATTTAAATACAAACACTAAAATTGCCACCAGGACCCACAATCTATATTATGTCAGTTAAAAAACTTCTGGAACAGGAAGGTTTTTACCTGGTGCTGAAACTCCGTCATCAGGCATCATCAGTGTTGATGCCAGGCGGATCTCACTTGGGAGGGCATGCCATAGCCTGGGGCAGCTGCTGAAAAGGCCCTATTCCTACAAGCCATCCCTTTCACTCTTTCAGGATGGCCTCCTGGAAACCTGTTTGTACACTGGATTCCCACTGTGTGTGGACTGGAGTGTCAGGACCAAAATGGACAAGAGACTGAGATACCTTTAATCTATTAAATCTATACAAAATTCACACAAGGATTGGTCAAAGCATGTTAGAAAACAAGGTGGCTCTCTTGAACAATCCCTTTGTCTGCAAACTGAAAGCTACTGATTTCCCAAGTGTTCTACTAGAGCAAAATATTGTAATATATTAGGATGTTATATTAGGATCTATCCTAGACTCTAGCCTCTTTCAGCATATGCTTGGTTATAGCCACTCCATGTAAGTTAGTAAGTAAGTAAGTTAAGTAAGTAAGTAAGTACTGTACATACATACTGTACATATATACATACCTACCTAAAATATTGACTAGCATCTGATGGATTTGACAGAGTGGACTGTAGCATAGGAGAGCTTATGCTTAAAAATAATGCAAATCAAAAGAACAAAATAGACCAACCAAAGGGACTTAGGAGGATGCCTAAGAACAAAACTCTAGAATCCACAGCTGGTCCATGCTTTTATTAGAAGCAAGTACAATTGCACATATTATCCAAAATTCTTCATCAGAGTAGCTAAGAAGGAAGAAGGGGTCTTTGAAGCCAGGTGGGGTGCAGTTGAAGAAACAGCCTGAAGACCTTTCCTTGGTTTTGGCCCCTCACCACAGAATAAGAAAGCAATCCTTTCATTGACCCAGCAACCCACCTCTTTATCATCTGTCGGTTCCTGCTGAGTTCAATTGCTTGTGATATGAATCCATTTTTTCTCGGGCACACTTCTGGTATACAGCGGGGGTAGGTGAGTCATACACACGCTTGGTGTGCAAAAGAGTCTAGGGTTTCTGAAATCTCTGGGTGGGTCTGGTGAAAAGCTTCTACCCCAAATGATTGGGTAGCACCAGTGTTAAGAATATGGAGCTACAAAGACCTGTCGTTTGACCAGCGTAATACACTTCCCTTTATTTATGTTGAATATATGGTATATGAGGAACAAATGGACTTGAAGACAGGACCAATATATTGCAGTGTAATGTCTGGTCAGAAACATCAACACCTTCCCAGTCCGGAAAAACCACATGAATGTGTCCATGTTTAATAAGGTGCCATATGATATTTTGTTTGGGGGAAACAAACTACTAACACAGCAACTTCCCTCGGGAAGTTTTCATGGGAGAGCCCACAAGAATAAGCAGAACTTATACACTAAAAAATCTGGAACAAAGGAATAAATGAGATATAACATCCTTCCACCTAATAATCTTAAACATTGTTTTATAATCTTGAACAAAGATTATTAGGTAGAAGGATGTTGTGTGTCTACTGTTTTTTGTCTTTTGTTTTGTTTTGTTTTTCTTTGATTTTTGCCTGGAAAAATCAGAACTTGCGTCAGAACTTGTTGCTAAATAACAAAGCTTAGGAAACCCACTGTTTTGATTGACTGTTGCAATGCACAAGCTGAGGAAGCAGTTACATCCCCCCACATGAATAAATTCACATCACCCCACATCGCTGCTAGTCCAGAGGTGCAGGAGTCATCATTCTGTCTTGATGACTGGTTGTGCAATTTTACCTAATAGTGCTTGTTCAAATATTATAGATTTTTGGGGAATACAATTTTTCAGTACCTTTTCCTTATAGTATTAGCTAATTAATTACATTTCTTGGTTGCTTTGGAACCAAACGGTTAGCTTCCAAGGCTACTTATTCCACTGCTCCCACCAACTCAATTAATTTAACGGTGCTTTAGACACCCCAGGAAAGCCAAAATGAAACTCTGTTTTACTCACAATTGCTGACTCTTGGAAACCCATAAATCTGCCTTAATATAAAAATCACTTCCCACAATTTTAATTAAAAGAAAACAACTACATTCAGAATGATATAGCCTGATATTGTTTGACAAGGATTTATTGCAGCTATGAAGTTATTTTTTTCACAACAACACCTGCAGAATTCCACCTCTCATGACTACCATGGTGTTTTTTTTGTAATATAGCAACTGTAATATAAAAAGTAACTTTTCCTGGCTGTGAGAAATGATACACCTTCATTCATGCTAACTACAAGATCCCCAAATATCATTTATTTCCCATCTACAAGTGGGAAATGGGACTGTGATGGAATAATTTATCTGAAGGTCATTCAGCCTTGCTGGACTAAGGGTTTAATCAGGCTCCCAGGGTTGAATGCAGACTTAATTAAAATTAGAGTATTCCCATTGAGATAAGTAGTGCTTAAGCTAATTAGGCCTAATTTGACTCACTTTGAGTTAAACACTGCCACTTTAAATATGATTAAGCTGGGACTTCAATCCCACGTGTGTTTACTCTGAAGTAAATACCATTCAGTTTAATTGGACTTACTCTTGTGTAAGTTTTTATGGGACTTCAGGCTAATAAATTTTTTCCCATTTCCAATTTTCAGAGAATTCGTGTTTTAACACATAGGAAGAAACACACAAACCTTCCTTCCTTCCTTCCAGTTGTTTCAGTGCATTCAGTACGCAAATAAAAATTTGTGGAAGTTGACTACACTAGACGTTCAGTCCCTCTTCTCTGTACTAAATTTAATTTTAAATTAAAACTGAAAATGCACCCCTTCCCTGATCATATGCAAAACCTACCAGTCATTTTCTAGCCAATCTTAAACCTCTTAGGCATTCTTTAAATGTGTTTTTTTTTGTCTGTCCTCCTCTCCAGTTAATTCAGTCTAATAGTACTGCTGAAATGGGCAACTCTCAAAAAACACACTGTGGGGAAACGCTGTTGGTTTCAAGTAGGACTTAAGGCACAGATAGATGGTGTAACTTGGGTTGCACACCCTGTTAGGGGTTTTCCCCTGAACCTGCTAATAATAATTATAATCCATGGCTGAAGAAACAAGGGCAGGTCTTATGGCACTTTAAAAGCCCAACAAGTTTTATTGGGAACAAGCTGGCGTGGAC
>JAHTLZ010000111.1:12684198-12698079 GCA_023846285.1 Phrynocephalus versicolor | reverse complement strand
GGGGGGGGGAGGGTTCGGTGCCGTGAAGAGGAGGGGGGGCTCTGTATTTCATCGTCTCTGAGAATTGCTGTACTATTTTCTGTGCTTTATATGCAGTGCAGAGGCGGAAAAAAAGTCATTACAGTACATAGAAGTCACCAAATATGCTCCTGGATGAGAAAAAAAAAGTGAAGGCTCTTTCACAGTCCTGCTGCTACCGGTTGGATGAACATTCTTACACACGATCCTAAATCTCATCCACCGAGATTTTCCGAATGTTCCCGCTGTATAGGAGGAGGAAGGGCAGCACATCAACACCTTATACAGATCTGGGTCCCGGATGCTCCGGAGAGGCAAATCCTGCTTTATTTTCAATACCTGATTTGTATATTTACCCTTTGGTCTCCTTGAAAGTGAGAGCAATTTGGGCACTCCTGTCTGTGACGTGCTCCCGCCTGTGTTTGAGAGAGGGGGAGAGAGGCACCGAAAATAAATATATGTTCAGAACATTTTTTTTGAACAATAAGCACCCCACTAGTTGTTAGATAGCTGTCCTGCAAGCTATGGAAGCCCCTTCCAATGTTTTCTACAGCCCTGCAGGTTCTGTTTGCAACAAATATAGCTTTTTATACATTAAGAGCTTTTACAAATTAAAATTTTAACAAATTAAACAGGACCAAAGAAAACTCCTTCAATGGTTTGAAGAAAGAGGGCTTAGCAAAGGCGACCCAGGTTACTGTAGGAAGAGAAACACTTGCAAAAAAAGGAAACTTAATTTAATTGATGTCTTCTTTTGCTTTGTTTGACAGAATGGGCCCTTGGAATCTTCATAAAAACCGACACAGAATGATGGAAACGCAGACTGAGGTTGATTGCTTATCAGTGTAGCAACACTGCCCGGGTCCCTTTCTTCTCTGTGTGAAAGTAGGGATAAATATCCTACCCTAAACGTATTTATTTTGGAAAATCCGTCATACCGATCCTCAGTAACACCGGAGCTAAATAGCATAATTTCACCGAAGACATGATCTCATCATGATATTTTGAAAACCCTATTGCTTGTTTGTATATTCAGTGAGAAGCCATACAGGTTTCCATCTCTCCTTCCTCCCTAGCTCTTTGGACTGATTCATTATGTCTCACCCCTTGTACAGTATTCTATTCGCACGTACGAAAGTTCATCCTTTCATCCATATTGCCTATAATGCATTATGTAGCATACTCTGAAAGCCACGCATTGATGTCACATTTCTTGCCCACAGCATTCTTTGTGTTAACGCATTTGGAACTGTTTAACAAGTCAAAACTTTTATTTCTGAAATGTGCCCCTCCCCCCTTCACTTTCTCCCTTCCACCCATTGCCACTAAGAAAGGCCTGTGTCTGATCTGATCAAGCGCAGTGCGTTCCAGGATTCCCCCGTTCCAACCTTGGCAAAAAAACAAAAACAAAAGACTTTCGCTTAGACTTTGCGCTTATGCTTTGTAGGCAAGTAATCTACACTTTTGCTTCCTGCAGAAAATGTTTTGTTTTTCTCCTTTACTTTCTATAGGATTTCATGTTTGGCATTTAAATTTATACCTATAAGTCAAATTTTAATATCTGTAAGTACTTTGAGCTAACGTAAAACATCAGCAAAAAGCATGCTTTCTGGACACGCTTCCATAAGCGGAAGAGGATGGGTCTGCATTGAGATATTGCTTTCCTGAGTATATCATCAATCAATTAAGAGGAAATCTAGAAGTGCCATTAATAAAGGACGCAATTCATAAAGAAAGGAAGGAACATGTGTTTATTTCACGTGCGTCAGAAGCAGCCCAGAGTTATCAAGTGAGCGTTCTTTTCGGATCCTGAAAATGCCCAGGCCGGACGGTTGTTTGTGGTTCAGGCTGAATGGTCTTTCAGTTGTCTGGGTCAATTCCAAGTGGGAGAGAGGGTCCCGGTGTGTCTCCCCCTCCATTCTCCCCCTTCATCGCATCAGATTGATGAAGAAGTAGTCACAGGGAGGGAAAACATATATACTGTATATAACATATAAACGTAACATAGTGTGTGAGTGTGCCTGTGCGCGCGCGCGCACACACACAGTATATTTCCACCCCTTCCTGAGCCTATCCTGGGTGAACTTCTCCCTCCCTCCCCCCTCCTGCCTCCCTCTCTGCCCCCCGCCCCGCCAGCCTTGCTAGAAGCATTTTCGCCATCTCTCCTCTCCCCCTCCCCCTCCCCCTCCCCTTCCCGCCTCCAGGAGAGGCGCCCTCAGCCAATGAAAGCTCCGCTCTGGAAAAGCCACGTCTTTTGCGTCGGGGGGGGGGCGCGGCGGCGGCGAGCTGGGGAGGACGGGGGGTGGAGGGGAGCGGCGGGGGGGAGGCCGTCGGGGCCGCGCGCGGGGGAGCGAGCGCCAGGCGCGCCGCCGGCGACCCTCCTTTGGCAGCCGCCTGCCTGCCTTTTAAAACCATCCTCCGCGCCCGGCCCGGCCCCCAGTCGCTCCCCCACGCCGGTCCCGTTCCTACCGCCGGCTACGCCGAGCCGAGCCGAGCCCGCTTCGTCGCCGTCGCCGTCGCCGCCGCCGCCGCCGCCCATGCGCTGTCCGCCGGCGCTCTCCGCTGGATGGACCCCGACGGCGCCTTCGGGGAAGCCCACGGGAGGAGGCTCGAGGAGGCGCCCGGCGGCCCCGCCAAGGGCATGGAGGGCTTGCTGAGCCCGGCGCCTTTCCCGGCCGGGGGCCCCTGCCGCAACGGAGCTCTGGGCGGGCCCGCCACCGCCACGGCCCCCCCTTTGCCCGGCGCCGGCTACCCTCCTCCCCTGGACGGGCCCGGCTCGGGCTCCGGCGGCGAGACCTCCTCGGGCAAGCCCTCCTGCCTCCCCTGCCCGGCCATCCCGCAGGCATCCTCGACCTCCTCCTCCTCCAGCGCCTCGCCCTTCTCCTACGGCGGCTGCTTCGGCGGAGGCTACTATTCCTACCGGGTGGCCCGGAACACCGTCAAGCCGTGCCCGGCCCCGCCGCAGGCCCCCTACCCGGACGCCTGTCACTCCTCCGCCGCCGCCCCCCCGGAGGAATACCCGACGCGGCCGGCCGAGTTCGCCTTCTACCCGGGCTACGCGGGGCCTTACCACCAGCCCATGGCCAGCTACCTGGACGTCTCGGTGGTCCAGACGCTGGGCGGGCCCCCGGGCGACCCCCGGCACGAAGCGCTCCTGCCCGTGGACCCTTACCACGAATCCTGGGCCTTGGCCGGAGGGTGGAACAACCAAATGTGTTGCCTCAAAGAGCAACCAAGCCCGGCGGGACACTTTTGGAAAACTGCTTTCGCAGGTAAACCCGTGCCTTGGCCAAGAAGGGAGGCGGCGGCGCTTTCCCCTCCTCGCTCGCTTTCTCTGCGGCTCCTGCCCCCCCTCCTGCCCCCCCCCCAGACCCACCACCACTCCGCCAAAAAGCTCTGGATTGCTTTCTTCGGTTTCCACTCGGCGGAGACCTACCTAGCGCCTAACCCTAAAAGAAAAAGAAATCTGGGGCCCCAATTCCACCTGGAAGGCACGATTTTTAATATAGATGTGTGGGTCTCTCTTGTATACAGAAACGTGATGGTCATTGTTGGGGGTTAAGACGGTCCTGGTCAGTTTCGGTGGCTCCTCGGGTACTTTAAGACGCCTCCCTGCACACGTGTGTATACATACATACATACATACATACATACATACATACATACATACATACATACATACATACATACATCTATTGAAAACAACCCAAAGCAAGAATTTACAGCCCTCCTGGAATAACATTTTCCATCATTAATTTACAGGTCTGCTTTACTATAATTTTATAATTTTTATAGTGTGCATATTTAGTTTAGCCCTTTCCTAAATTAATTCTGTTCCTGGAATTCTCTGAAGTCATTTCTTTCCCAGGATTTGTGTTTGGTGTGAATGTGTCAACTGAATAGGGATTATAAGGAATGCACCTATGTTGGTACACATGTGTGCATCCTGTTTATGTATGAACATGTGCATGCCTGTATATAGATGCAGCTGCTTATGGCAAGGCTTGGACATAAGCATGCTATGGCCATGCCTGTTGGGGAATTCTGGAAGGTGCGCTCCAAAATTAGTGATGTTCCAAACATCTGGTATATGTGCATGCATATTATGTCTTATGATACTGAGAGCAATTCATTGTGCAATAGCTCAGTGGCACAATTGCATTTTTAGATGCAACACATAAGCAAACCCTGCACGTATAGTTGATATTCAGTGGCTGCATCAATTGCGATATGAATAGCTCTCAATAATGCCTGGAATTTTAATAAAAAATTATATACAAAGTTATACAAGGATATATACCTCATCTGTGAGAGTGTTTTTAATTTAGAACAACAAAATTAACTATGAAAAGTGCTATACCAGGAGGGCTGTAAAATCTCACTTTGTAGCTATTTTCAAGGTATTTTGTGATTGGACAGACTAGAGGTGTTTCTTTTCTTTTCAGTATCTTAGATATTGAATCCATAATTTTATCTGGTAATTGCCAGTTTCACCCAAACTGAGATTTAGTTTACCAGCTTTTGACCATGTGCGATGTAATCATATCCTGTAATCATACCTATGACTGAATCATAAGGAAAGGATGTATTTTAAGCATACAGAGTGTCTTTTCCACACCAGTGAACAGATAATCCTGTCCATTTAGATTACATACGGGATTAGGGGCACGGCTTCTGAGTCAGGGAACAGGAATTGTAGGCAGGTAAGGCTGGGACCCAAAATAAAACCATGTCCTTTGTGATCAGATCATGGCCTAACAAATCAGATCAGTCTCTTTAAGACCTGAATATATGTACATGTATGGCGGCAGGTACAAAATACCTTATTTAGAGGAAAGCCAACCCATTTGTCCTCCCTGGTGTCTTTCCATCTGCTCATTTCACAATCCTGCAAATCCACTGAAAATGGGACTTATTGACTCGAAGAAATTTTCAGTGTAATCAGAATGGTTCTAAATGCCTTTGGGGAGATGTAGAAAAATTAGAGCTTAATAGCATGACTGGATATTATTATGTTCCCCCCTTGAGAACAGTGGGATATATTAAGGAATGTCAAATGATGGAGGCCCTTTATTTCAGCGTTAGGAGGTCTAAATTGCCAACTTGTAGATTACAAGGAACTGGAAACGAAAGGCTTTCTGTGCTTCTCAATCAGTATGTTAAGGACCACTGCTCGTAACTGTGATTCAGTTATGTAACCCTAACAAAGTATTCCTGAAAGCAGAACCAGAGTCCATATGGAACCATTCATATATTTTTCTTTAAGATGCCAAATAACATTTTTGCCATTTAATCAGAGGCACCTCTTGGTCCAAAAATGATGGGGAGGGTGTATCCGCAAAATTTAAGAGTAAGATCCTCCCTGCATTCTCAAACCATGAGTCTGATCAGTATTTTTATGAAAGCAAAGTCCAGGTTCTGCTTGAGACCATGAAAAGAGACCAGTTTTAAAAGGAAGGGTGGCACTACACCATTGATCTGTAGTTTAAGACATACATCTCTTTTCTAAGAAAAGTGCATGTGTCTAAGAAAGAGAGAAAGAGAGAGAGAGAGAAACATAACTCACAGACACAAAAATGTAAAGTGCCGCTACGGTTTTAAATACAGTATGTTGTACATACAGAGGTATATTTGGGTGATGGTGGTGGAATTCCATCTGGATGAAAGTCTTTTTTTTTTGGAGGGGGATTGGATTACTGCTGGCTTCCCCTCTCACCCGTGTAGAATCCCATGATGCATTGCATGGTCCCCTTTGGGTAACTGATATTTGAGAAGGTTTGGCCACAAGGGGTCGTGGAATCTTATGCTTCCTGCCCCCCTTTCTCCACTGTTCTGAAGGCCACTGCAGGCAATGGCTGCAAGGCTGCTGAGGCTATGTTAAGTATGTGCTGCAAGCAACCTAGGGAAGTGCCTGGTACTGGTGCTAAGTAAAAACCTGTTCATCTTTCAGGGGCCACAAAGCAGTTTGTTAAATTCTGCAGCCAGTGTGCCCCAGGTTGCATATATGAGGGACACTCATTGGACAATCAGACGTGGGTTGCTGGCCTCCTGGTTATTGCGTCCTTGAGTGTGAGACTGGCCCTTTTCTTAAGGGAGAATGAAGCTACAGCTGATCTGAAATGTCAAGAAAGGGCAGAAAATTAGTTAATTACAGTTTATTACAATTATGTTTTGACTGCTAGGAAGAGGGAGAGGTGAATGTGAAATATGTTTCTTTAGGTGCCAAAATAACCTGTGTGACCTGAGTTACTGTGCCTTATGGCTTGATAGAGGTAGTCTTTATGACTGTAGTTTAAGGCAGCAAAATATTTTGAGCCACCTCTGATTGAGTTTTCTCTTGGATATGAATCTTCCAATATTAACTCATAAATATAAATTATAATAGTTAATAATGTTTCTGTGTAGGGGAAAAAAGTACATCCTCAAACTTTAGATCAGAACTAGATCCAGCATCATGCATAATCAGATTCATACAATTCTACTTTATTTATTAAATATATAGCAATGTAATCCTTTCCATTTCATCCATATACTGTAATCATTGTCTTGTGACAATGGAAAAACTATAGTGAACGAAGCAACCTCTGCTGCAGTTCCACATGGTAAACAATTGATATGTTAACTCGAGTATGGCCATTTGACAAAGTTATCTATTTTGTTAATCCACACATTTAAAGCCATTATATAGGATTAATGTTCTTTTTGAGATAATATATACAGAATTATATATAACTACACGTAATTCTGATGGTATCTAAGCCTTGTTGATCTAGTTTATTGCTATGTTGTACACTGAGCATTTTTTACTTTCAACAGTACAGTATAACCATTCAAAGAGCATACAAATTGTGGTTGTTTATTTATGTTTCTATCTACAGTATCTTTGTTTTAAATAGTTGTATGATGCCTTTCATAATAATTTTCCAATAGTTGACAATACTTTGAGAGGATAGGGTGAGAAGAGATATTAATGACACAGAAGGGGATGACCTTCATGTGAAACTAACAATAAAATACACAACATGAATGTATGTGTACCCTTTCACAGATACACACACAATTAAAGCAAGCAGAGGATAAGCCAGAACAGCTTCAAGTCTTCAAAATAACATTTACAACTCATTGTAAATCACCTAGAGTAGACCCATTAGGCCAATGGAGATTTGGTGAGTAAACTCCTCAGTAGGTTTCATGGATACAAATTAGTCTATTCTAACTGTGACTTAGCTTTAACACAGTAAGTAGGCCCTACAAGCCCTCCTGCTTAGCCTAAGCACATCCAATCTCACCTGATTTTGGAAACTAAGCAGGGTTGGCCCTGGTTAGTACTTGGATGGGAGACCACTAGGGAATACCAGGTGCTGTGGGTGCCTGGAATAGGAACTGGCAAACCACTCCAGTATTCCTGCCAAGAAAATTCCATGGACACGGGGTAACTACGCCACACACACACACACAGGGCCATACAAATCAATTGAATTTACGGAGAAGTTGACTGACTAAATCCTCATTGATTCCATGGGCCTCTCCTAGTGTTATTTACTAGGATAAACAACAGGATTTGAGCCAGTATTATTGTCAGTGTATAATTTTGTAGACTCCAAGCAAGTAAACTGTATTTTTGAAAGAGTTTAATGCATACAGGAGAATGTCTGGGGCTCCTCATGAATATCAGGATAAGTTTGCTTCATGATTCTACTCAGTACCCCTAAATGTTATGCTACTCTTACTCGGTGTTTTGAAACCTTTGCCTTTAACCACTTCCTCTTCCCAAAAAGGAAATAGAGTATTTAGGAAGCTCTCCTGCCCTGCACACTTCCAGCTGAACAACTGGAAACTGGCTGGAATGCTCAGTGACTTAGAGGCTGGCAGTTCAATTCCCCCACTGTACTCCTAGGGCGACAGAGGCTGGCTCTTCCCCTAGGGAAGAGCTAGCTTGTGTGCTCAGCCCTAACCCTAACAAAGAAGAAGGGAATAGCAAGACACGCTTGTGTATTCTTAACCCAGAAAACACTGGAGTCACCACATAAGACAGAACTGACTTGATTGCGTGCAAATAAAAATAAAACAAAATAAAACAAATGTATCAAAAATAAACCCTTGAATGAATCTGAATGGGACTTGTATAAGAGACTTTCCACTGGACTAGCACCAATGATACAGTTATGTACCGGTAATTTTAGACACTTATTTGGGGAGAGGAGAGAGTTCTTGAAATGGCACACTGTATTAAACAGTAATGTTACACATCTTTGGTTCAACACAGTGTGTAACTCGTCAAACATTTGAAATGTTATTATTGAGCTCAGTTTGGCATGCAAGGATTTGGTAATTTCCCTAAAAGATGGCACAACAAACTCCAGTACAGTACTGTGATTCAGTTATGTAATTCTGATTCTGACTGCACAAATTACAATAAATAATTGTTTCAGTTCAATAAGGCAAAACAATAATAATTTTCACAGCATTAATACATGTCTCCTATCACTGCAGCACAGTATTGTTGTGGCAGTGTATCTACCAATGGGATACATGTTCAGGACAAATGTTTCAGTAATATATAATATTCTATAAGCTCTGTCACCAGCATATGCTATTTATTAGCCTCTAGACTGGAAAGTATTACTCCTCACAGACAAGACATACAATAGAAAAACAGAAATTTGGGAAATACTGTTTAAAATACCTTTGAGCAGCACCAAGCTAAGTACTTTAAATCCAGTGGATTAGATCCAAGTTTAATTATCCTCAAAGCAGGTCACTTTGAATCAATGGGATGGAAATAATTCAGAACTATTTTAAATTCCACTGATTTCCACAGGCCTATTCTGACTTAAGTCTGGATCCAACCCATCACTTTAAAAACTAACTTTGTTTAGGTACGTGTTTTAAAACACTTATTTATTAGAATATTACAAGCGGGACATTGGCTTGGAATAAGTGAGGATCTGGTTTGCAAATAATTGTGAAACTATGTACACTTGGGGTTTATCTTCTACCCATTCATTCCAAATTAATTCCTGGAATGAATAACTGCACATTGGCTAAAAGCATGTTGCATAACATAGTAAATTGAACTAGATTATGCCCATTGAATCAATGGGAATTTAGCAAATCAACTACCCTATAGGTTCCATTGATTCAAATGAGCCTACTCTAACCACAACATACTATACTACAGGATTTTTTAAATTTATGTGCATCTGTGCTGTTCACTGCCCACAAAACAATATGACTGTATAATAGAAGAAATATATCAGAAATGACATTTCAGTGACCTAAAATAACAGAAACATAGATTGAACTGGAATAAATTTATTTCATATGTTCACACTCATATGTGCACATTATAGGGATAGTGAGAATTTATCACAACTGCATTATTTTTTTTAAAGTACATTGTTTAAAATGAATGAAAGGCAAGGTGGTAAAACCATCATGTTTAGATTTTTCTGTCCTTGATTTTCATCTGTTTTTGAACATTTATCTTCTGAAACATGTTTGCTAGAATTGTGTTCACAAGATAGAATTTAGATTGTTTGCCATAAATGATTGTCTAATGTGGAAGAAGAAGAAAAAACAGACCGTGGGAAGAAAACATTTCACTCACTTCCTTACAACATTTATAGCTCTGTATAGTCCTTGAGCTGTAAAATTGTTCATCCCTCATTATTCAATTGAATATTTATATTTATGGAACACTACCAACCTTAATCCAGTCCCATGTTCTGGTATTTTCCCACCAGTGTCATGCTACACCAAGTAGTTAAATCTGCTTCTGAAATATTCACTGCTATAAGCTCTGCTCCTAGAAAGTACTGTTAGTAAGAGGCCACACAATTGTCTTGGAAAAGCATTCACTGCAGACTGCCTCTCCAGCTCTGTCCAGTGACATAGGTATGGGAAATGGATTTGCCTTAGTATTTGCATGAATAGGGAAGATTGCCAACAAATTGTGACTGGGTGCTAGAGAGAAAGGAACGAGAGATCAAACTAATTTGGACCCTACAGCTCTGTGAAAACACCAAAGGTTGTGGAAATATTGACCATGCAAGAACCCACTGTTGGGGAAAGGATTCTAATTCTTTGCGCCACCCCCCACCAACTTTACTTGGCAGCAATTATCAGAGAAATCAACAACCAATTAATTGTTTACAAATTGTGTACAATTTACTTGGCCAATTTTAATGCCGACTACAAATTAATCTGCACAGATTTGAGGGAGAAAAGGGGGTGTAAAGTAAAACAATAAAGAAATAATTGGTTTTTTTCATTCGCAGCCCCATTTTCTTTAGCGTGTGGGTCAGATTAAACAGAGGCAAAATTACTTGTGTCAGTCTTCTAAACAGGAGTGAAAAGGCAGACGTCAAGTACTTGTCCCAATAAAGCAACGATGGCCCAGCGGTTGCATCTCGTCATTGGCACATAATTACCGTAATCTGTTCCAGTCGGATTAATTCACACACATCCATTCCGCGGGATTCCGCGTGTAAACGAAACCCAGGGATCGAAGCGATGCTCTCACATGCCAGAGAGATATACTGTACTGTATGGCCCACCACCATCAGATCGGGATGGTAATAAGGGAATATGGCAGCAGGTAGACCCGTGTCTCGTGGACAACACGTTTTGGAATAAGAGTGGCAAAGGGTAGGGAGGGGAGGAGAGTGATGCAGAAGGAAAATTAAGAAAATGCAGGAGGGGGGCTAACAGGGGACGTGGGGGGGGAGTCAAAGGCCTGCATATTAGTCAATTTCATCGGGTCCTGGCATTAGCGGACAAAAGGCCTGGACCAGGTTTGTCAATTTCGCTCCCCCAGGGTTGGGTTTTGACCGAGCCGGAGGGCTCGCGGCGCTCCACTCCCGGCCAGTTTAATGAGTTTCCCCTCTTTTGTTTCTTTCTTTTTTCCCGGCTGGCCAGAAGCCGTAGGGCAACACCCTCCGGAGGGCTGCACCTTCCGCCGAGGCCGCAAGAAGAGAATCCCCTACAGCAAAGGGCAGCTGAAAGAGCTGGAGAAAGAGTACTCCAACAGCAAGTTCATCACCAAGGACAAGAGGAGGAAGATCTCCGCCGCCACCAACCTCACCGAGAGACAGATCACCATTTGGTTCCAGAACCGGAGGGTGAAAGAGAAGAAAGTCGTGGCCAAAGTGAAAAACGCCGCCGCTGCCAACAGCACGAGCAGCAGCGGCGGCAGTGGCGGCGGCGGCACCCCGTGAGATGCCCCAAGGAGGAGATGGGGGAAAACAACACGTGAGAACGGAAGGAAAAGAGGATGCATGTCAAGAAGGAAGGGAGCCCGGGAGAAAGAGGGAGGGGAACTCGTGCCAGCCTCTCTGCTGCCTCCCCACAGCCTCGCGGGGACAAGCGAGAAGGAATTGCGAGGTGGGAGGGGGGCAAGCGGGTACGTGGAGAGGACGAACTGAATGAGAATAAAGACACGTGGAAGCTTCAGGGACCCTCCCCCCCCCCAATAGCCATCCCTTTGCAGCCACCCCTTGTCTCCATCTCCACGAAGATCACTTAAATGGCTGGCGCTAACCGACGTCGATCCTTGCTCATTTGTCTTTCTTTTTTAAATTTATCGTCACTGTCGTTGCTTTCTCGAATAAGTTAAAACTGGATTTGCTAAACCGTGATTGAAGAGCGACGCCATGTTGCCGTGACTATTATTATTAACTGGGCGGGCTGGCAGCAGGCGAGGCGGGGGAGGGGAAAAACGCTTGCATTGTACAATGCGGCGGAGCGGTGGTCGTTTGCACCATTGCTATACGAAATATATTATTCCCTTCCTTGTATGAAGTTGAGTAATTAAGAATTGCTTTTTAGGGAATGGGAAGAAAAAAAAAACCGGGAATGCTGGGGAAGGAAAGCCTGGAAGACGGAAAACTGCCTACAGTCGAACCGAATTTTAAATAAATTCTGAGTTACCACGGCGGCTCGGTTTGAATTTGGTTCTCTTTGTCTGCTAGCTGGTCGGGAGCATCGTGCATAAGTGAAGGGACAATCTCTTCTTGAATTGCTATGAGGAATTAAATACTTTTACCGGGAAGAAAATCTGCAATTTGTACACTCTCATCATTAAGTTACCTTTAAGGCGACTTGTATATATGAGAAGTAATCTATATTAAAATATTTACGTTATATGAGATGTAACGTATATTTTAGAATTGCATAGACATATACGAAGGCTGACCATGTATTGATTTTTTTTTGCTAATTGATAACATGGCAACCATCCATTGCATTTGAAAAAGTGTGTATTACCAAAACCTTGTAAGTGCCTTTAACGACACTGAAATATATGAAATAACTATGCTATAGTTGACACAAACAGTAACAGTTAGAAGGGGAAAACATGTTTTGACTGCCTTCCTATACACAATTACCAAGGAACAAGTCCCATTGAACTCAATGGGACTTCAAAGTACAGTAATTCAAAGAAAATACAACTGCTGTACAGTTGGTTATAGATAACAACTTGATACACTTGTTGGATGGGAATCTAACTGAAGTCAGTTATTTTGTACTTCTAAGTAAATGAAGGAGGGGTATATTGTAAAGTATTACTAATCAATGGTTTTGAAAGAAGTGTTAGAAATGTATTCAAAGGCCTGTCATTGATTCTGAAAGAGATTCTGCTTAGAAGAATCCAATGATTTCAACAAAAGTTAATTAATCAAAGATGCATGTAGGACAAGGGTTGTGTGTGTATATGTATTATCAGTAGGATATAGTATATTTATTTTATTTTATTTTAGGTACTTAAGTAATGTACACAATTTTTCCAGGGTGCCATAGAGATTGTTTAAGTGGTGCTCCTTGTGTGAAATAACATGACCAAATTTTATTAAATGATTAAAAAAAAGTATAGCTTTTTAAAAATCAGAGAAGTTGTTTCAAAATGGCAATTTCACCTGATTTATCTTACCTTTTCTTTCTTTTAAAGATTGTATTTGGAGCTTCAAAGAAGCAGGAGGGAAATTGCCAGTTGGCTTAGGAACAACAAGAAAAATGTTGTGTGGAAGATCCTGAGAATGGGGTGGAATTGTTGGCTCATTTGCTATGCTCAGAATATCCTATGTTCTGGTGAGATTCCAGCCAAGAGTTATCACCTCCCATTCCAGTGCCTCCCTAGGGTGAATTGGATTGTAAACCTCAGACAAAGCGTTCTGCTTTCTTCCTTTCTCCAGTTCCCAAAATATTTCTCTAATCTGTACCTTCTACAAACCCACAACCACTAGAATGGCTTTTCCTGTGCCAAATGCAGTAATGTCAGATCCTGTTAGTATTCTTTGTTGCTGTTAGAAAGGCCAGGCCCAGGAGTGTAAATAAATAAACATGAATGAGAAGTCCATTAAAGGCATAGAGGCCAAGTTCAAGGATATCCTTCCTGTTATTTCTCCCCCCCACCCCTCCCACTAGCTTTCTTTCTAGTCTCCTGGAAGACCACAAAAAGGCATGTTAATAAATTTTTGATATGCATTTTTGAAAACGAGCTACTCTTTCTTTTGCTTCTTTTTTTTACAAGTGCTTCGCCTGATGGCTGATTTCAGTTTTACAGCCCGCATTGTGTTGTGCCTACTTATAGCAGCTGATTGATTATGCTAATAGAGAGAGGGGCTCCTACTGTTGGCTTTTGCCGTGCTTTCCTTTGGGAGCAAGTGGTGCTGTTCTTCTCCCCAACGGACGGGTTTGGCAATCTCTTTCTCCTTTCTTCCTCCTCTCGAAATCCTTGGCTTTGAAGCCTATTAAGGAGGAGGGGGTGACGAAGACAAAGGATACAGGCAGAATCCCGAGTGGGCAGTTTGTGTGATGTGTGTGTGTGTGTGTGTGTGTGTGTGTGTGTGTGTGTGTGTGTGT
>JAHTLZ010000111.1:12656282-12684188 GCA_023846285.1 Phrynocephalus versicolor | reverse complement strand
GAGAGAGAGAGAGAGAGAGAGAGAGAGAGAGAGAGAGAGAGAGAGAGCAAGAGCGAGCTTTGGTGCCTGAGCAAACCTTGGCGTGCACCAGCCTTCGCTGCCTCCCTCTCACAGAAGAGGGCGGAGCGGGTCCTTCCAGCCACCATAAATCAGGCCCTTAACTCTGACCCCAGGAGTCGCGTTACTGCTAGTAGTTAGAACACGTTGACCTTGACTCTGGGCCCCCTCGCCCTCCCGGAAAAGGAGGGTTCTTAAGATCGAAACGAGTTTATTGGGGGATTTCTTGGGGGAGGGAGAAGGGAATGACGCGTCAGAGCTTGTTCACCGGGCTAGGTTTCGGAGCTCCACCTTCTGGTTATCTCTTTCGGTGCAGCTGATAGCTTCTCCCTTCACTGCCTCTGCCTGGCTTCTTTCTCTCGTCTAATGAGCACGCCTTCGTGTCTAATAATCATGTCGATGCCTGAATCGCTTGTCCTCGCTGCAAAGCCTGATCTTCGCTTCTCCATCGCTTGCAAGAGAAAGAGAAAAGAAGGGGAAAGAGCACGACGCGTCGGAAGTGCTGGAGAGCCAATGGGTTCTGTTGCCAGACCAAGCATCAGGTCGCCATTTGCTTTCTAGCGGTTACTTGGTTGTAATATACTCCGACGAATAAAAAGGGGCTTGGTTTGAGAGATCGGATTTATCAGGAACTACCAGAAGCTTATATGGAAATAAAAATCGAGCCTGCCTGTGAATATGGGTGGACTTTAATGACTAAACAGTCACAAATTGCTTGCCCCTATGCGGGTGTTCCTTGTTACCTTGCCCCTGTTATCTTAATCACCTCGCTAGTATGGGCTAAAGCCAAAAGTTAGGGCCAACTGGAGGAAACCTATTGAATCAATGGGATCTGCGCTAGTATTGCCTGCCACATTCCTGTCAATTTTATGGGTTTTTATAGTTGAACTAAAGCTAGCTGTTAACTCCAGTTAATTATTTGTTTCCACTGCTGTTCATTATCAACTCTATTGCTATACATGTATTGTTTAGAAATCTGGCCTATTTTTTTTAAAAAAGAATATCTATTGATGTATTAAAAACGCACAGTGCCCCAGTAGTTTATCCGGATGTTTGGGATGTTGAAGAGAGGAACAATCCCCTTTCCACCATTTTGAAACCTCACCATAAGTTTGATTGATCACCATGCTTGTCCAGTCGTTCAGTCGTGTCCAACTCTTCGTGATGCCATGGACCAGAGCTCGCCAGGCCTTCCTATCTTCCACTGCCTCTCTGGAAGCCTCACCATGCTTCCAGGAAGGCGAAATAATTCCAGCTTTTAAAAGTGATTTTAAATTATTGGAATGTTATATTCTGTGGATGCAAATGTTTATGAATGTGAAAAGTCATTAGAAAAATTGGAACAAATGAAATCACCGAGTGTTGAATAGATGAATTAGAAAATAGAAAATCTGTTGATATCAAATCTCCCAAACAATCCCTGTACAGTAAAAATCCAACAGAAGCCAGAAAGTTACAGGAAGAATAATAATTCCGAATTATGTATCTGTGTACCTTGAAAATAAAAAAGAAATAATGTCATCAAATGAAGTTAAGAAAAGAGGTGTTTTAAATGATAGGAAATAAGTCTTTGAGATCTTTATTGATTCCCAGTTGAGTTATTCCCAAACTGATGACAAAATAAAATCCTTAAATACCCCCCTGCCTATCATAGATGACTTATTAAAATGCTTTCTGTGGTCTGTTACTTTTCACTGTCTACTGCACTGTAACATACTCTAGTCTATTTTGTCTGAGTATTATCCTGTATTTGTGTATCTATATCTATATATTCACATCAGTATCATTGGTCAATCTTTTATCTTTGTTCTACTGATGGATACTTAACTTCTTTTGGATAAAGCCTAGAGAATTTTCTTTCTGTTTGAAGTTTGAAATGTAAGATGGTGGTACTTTTTGTGAGGAGATGAAGCATGCATGCTGGACCCATTGTTGTTTTATAATAGCTGGAATAATAAACACAAGACATGAAATACCTGGGGTAATAAACACAAAGGAAAATGAGTGGAAAAGCATGAAATATGCTGTTATGTGTGCACAAGCATTTTCCTACCATTTCAATTAGAATTTATATGCTAGTATTTTTAATTCTCCCACAGAAAGCTAAAACAGGAGTTCAAAGTAATACCATAAAATAGAATTTGAGCTTTTGAAACTTTGCTGTTTCCCTCTGTTTTTAACCCACAATTTTGAAATCAGCTGCTTTGTTTCACTCCAGTGTCTGCTACCCTTGACTACTATGTTTAGAGACATTCTGCAAATACAACAGGGACATATTCCTTGCCTCATTCAGTCCTGCAGATGTTCCCCACTAATACTGAAGTAGGGCATTTTTAGTTTTTGATTAACAGCATAGTGGTGATGTGAATCCAATTAGATTCAATAGGTTCTTGGGGGGTGTATAGGGTTGCCTGTAGAACTCACTCAGCTACTTGGGAGTAAATCCCATTGAACTTTTGAAGAGGCCCATATGGCTGCACAATCATTCTCCATCAATGTTTCTTCCCTACTCCCCAGAAGACACAACTCAAAACCAGAGACAGGCCAGTAATACAAAATGCTGGCGTGATTAAGGCTGCTTTCCTGACCATAATTACTGCATAGCAACTTCCACTAAGCTTAATGGGTCTTAACTTCAGGAGTTCTGAATGAATATGCGATTCAATCCCATAATTTATTCTAGGTGGTGTCAGTTATATATGTACTAAACATCCATTGAGCAAACCTGTCGTGTATTTTGGAGCAACACATAATAACTCAGCAAATCATGTGTTTGTGTAGCAAGACGTGTTTATCACCTAATGAAAACAATCATGCACAAAAGTCAGGTTTATTTACCACCTGGATTAGTTATAATTTATAAAGCAGCAGCATGGATAACCTTGAGCTTCGAACGGCTGAGAAATTTCTACAGATCAATGGTGTATATATTACAGTGTCTCCTGCCTTGGGTGGAAACAAAAAAAGTTTCCTTCCTTCCTTCCCCAAATCTCAAAACTATCATTAAACACATGAAAGTCACTGTAGCCTCGTAAATCATACACTGTTTAAGGGCCTTTGCCTTCTTAACTTGTGACGTACATGAATTGGTATGTATACATTTCCCTTCTTCCCTCTTTTTTTGCTCTCCCCTTCTCCCCCCTCTCTTTTGTGTTCAGATTCAGCCAGGAATCTGAGACAGGGAGGTGGGGGCGCTCCATCCAAAGTTAAAAAAAACCTTTGGAAGTGTGTGTGTGTTGGAGGGGGGGAGAAAGGTTTGGTCCAAAGCCATAAAGATCTGCTTACCAGGGGTTGCAGAAGTATGCCTGCAATTCCTGCTCTAAACCTTAAAAAGAAAAAAAGTGAATCCTCCCCCAACCAGATTTTTCAAAACCATATGAAGAAAAAAGATGTGCAGATCTCACCTGTACATTCCATTACGCTATATATTTTCTCTGTCTCTCTAACCTTCACTTCCTAAGCTCTGGAACTCTGCCCTAACACTTCTGTTGCTCCATGTGTAGCAGTTGCTGGTTACCCCCCTTCTCCTTTTAACCATCCCTGCTTCAGTTTCCATGTCTGACCTTACAAATGATGGTTTGTGGAGGCCTCCCAAGGCCTAGTAAACAGGGAGGATGGGAGGGGAGAGGGTTAGGTTTTTGTTGTCAAGTTCAATGGCAAATCCCCGACTTCCAGCCATTTCCGGGGGAGGGGAGGTGGGGGGGAGACATTTCTCTCACTTTTTGGAAGGAGACTAGGGGGGATGGGAAGACTCAATGAGAAAGCTCTTGGGAACAAAATGCTGGGTCAGATACTCATTTGTAGACTTATGTGTAGATGTTCAGATGAGTGGGGTGCATGCGAATGCAGCTTCAGAACAAGAGGAAGAACAGGAAAAGGATGACTTTGTTTGGTTGCATCAAGATTTAGTCAACTTTAGAGCAAACCTTCACTGAGTTGTCTGTAATTATGATGAAATCTTAAACCAGTCCAGTGAAATTGTATTTTTTTACGGACCTCAAGAACAGACCCAGTGAAATAACTGCGGCAATTTAGTCACTGAGGAAAGGAGGGATTACACTCAGAAAGAAACATAACTGAGATGCAGCCAGGCCCTATGCTCAGTTGTTATTATTCCAAGTAAGCCTTGGGAATACTCCAGTCTGAAACTGGAAGAGCTGTCAAGCGGCAGGCGTAGAATCAAGTTACACAGGCCACATATTTGATTCAACTTAAGGCAGCTTCTCTACCTTGGCCCTACATCCCAATATTCTGAAGATGACATGATGTGAAGCTTTGTGCATTTTTATTTGGAAATGTGCCACTCTGTTCAATGAAGCTTACTCCCATTAGGCATGCATACCATCCATTACCATCCATTACAGAACAAACCAGTGCATGTTTACTCCAAAGAAACTTCTGTGGAATTCAGTGAGACTGATTTAATCTGAGGAAAGAATAAGGCTGGACCCAGACTTGTTATGCAGTGACTAAAATCCAGTAGTAAGTCACAACTAATAAATAAATAAATAAAAATAAATAAATAAAATAACTACAGTGAGTCCATTAAACGGAACCTACAGTATATAGGTGTTGGTGAACTGTGGCTTACTACTGTATTTCAGCCATTAAGTGTTTATTATCACCTTCATGGCTGATGTGACCCATTGGTGGAGCCTAGCTTTGCAAGAAGACAGTCCCAGATTTAGTTCTCAGCATCTCCAGATAGAACCAGAAGCACTCCTGGCTGAACTCTGGAGTGTGGGTATCAGCCAACGTCTTGCTAGACCTTGTTAGATAGACTAATGGTCTAACTCAGATTGAGACAGTTTCCTCTGTTATGTTATTATAGGCTTCTTCTGTATGTTATATTTGTCAAGAGGCACCTGATATATGGCATCACTAAGAAGGTTTTCGAAGTATGAGGTCTCCTGAATTCTTGTCCTCCCTGTCTTTTAGCCTCAGTGCTATAGTGGTAAATTTTGAAAACTAGTTCCCTTAGTTTTGCTCCAAAGGATAATCCAAACCAGTTCTGGCTGTTTGCATCATCACCAACAGTAGGTCTTTTGTCAAGCCAACTGGTCTTAGTCTCAATTCAGGATCAAACCACCTCAAAGTACTTTGAGTTAGAAAGGACTATATGCCACAAACATTTTTATTTTATTTTTATTTACACTTGTTTCACGCTGCTCGTTTTTAACTATATGTATGGTTTGTCCTGTTTGTTATATTTGTATTGTATTTTGAATTTGCTGACTTGATCAGTGCTATAAGCCGCCCAGAGTTCCCTTGGGAAGGTGGGCGGGGTATAAATCTAATAATAAATAATAAATAAATAAATAATATTTATTTTTACAACTTATATGCCGCCCACTACCCAAAGGTCTACATGTGTATTGTTGCTGGGAAAATCTACCTCTACCAACTACTGATAGGACTTCAATAAGCTGAGAGAGAAAAGGAAGCCTAGTGGATGCGGGAGTGAGTTGACATCACTCTCTACTAGTGAGAATTTAGTTTTGATCCTGCAAACTGTGGCTCCATCAACCATTGCTTCTCTAAATGTTATCCTATGTGGATGGGGGAATCCTATATCTCGATTTTGGAAAGGGAGTAGACAAGTGACAAATAAGGGGAATAAACTGCTGAGTTAGGTAAGTTTGATCCCCCACTGTGCCCACCTACTCAATGATCCATAGGGTCCCATCCAGCTCAGTAGTTCTAAGACAATAAAACTAGCTGGATAGCTCAGTGGTTTAGACATCTGGTTGTGGAGCCAGAGTTTGGGAGTTTCATTCTCCACTGTGCCGCTCTAATAGAAGCTGGACTTGAGGATCCAACACTGCAGTTTTAAGATTGTTATCATAAAGCTTTTAGACAGAGGAATGACCTCAACCATCACCAGCCTCTCCCATCAAACTGTCTGACTATGAACCCCTTCAAAACATTTTGCCTCAACATCTTTGGAAGCAGATTCTGCTGAAATGAAAGAGGGATGTCCTCATGCAGGGAGGGCTTGAACTCTGATATACAGGGATCTGGGTTTCAGTTCCATTCAAGGGCCTGACTGCTGGGCAGAGGGAGCAGCCCTCTGCTCTAAGCATGCTTAGTTTGGAAAAATGCTTGGCCTGCAAAATGTCAACACCTATTCCTGTTTTTCACACACCACCCCCCTGCACATATCTGTCGGAAATATTGTGATGGGGTTCCTGCATGGCAGGGGGTTGGACTAGATGGCCCTTGAGGTCTCTTCCAACTCTATGATTCTATGAATTTCTATGATGTCCATTTTAGATCTCCTCCACACACACCCTCAACTCTTTCCACGCTAAAAATGCCAGCAGGGGATTGGAGGAGAGGCCTGGCACTGTTTCCATCGGGTCATTTTAATCTCTGATAGCAATGGGCTTATATAATAGTTGTGCCACTGAGCACTTTGGATAGTATCACATTTCATGAAATGGCCCCTCATCAAGTGGCCTTGCTTACTTTGTGGACTCTTAATAATGTGGGCAGCCAGGCTTGTGGGCTTGGGGATCCCTCCGGTTCATTCTGTTGAGGGATGCCCTAGGGCCAAGGGCCACCTGATGGTTCCCAGCTCAAGAAACAGTTTCCTTCAGGGTTTCCGTGTCCAGTGCACTGCTTATGGGGCTTACACCAACACAGGGAAAGGCGCCCAGTATTGTCTGCCTTGTCTTGTTTTTACAGCTGTTTCCCCATTTATGCTCCCTCGCTTCAGGTCTGCTTTCTTGGTTCTTGGTTCTTTAAATCCAATTGCTGGCTTCTTTCTGTGCTGGGAGATACCCAGCAGTGGGCCCTGTATCAGGCAAGTTACAAGTCTCTGGCACGTACACAGGCAGGGTGTCACGTACCTGGGGTTATGGGAAAGGCAAACATCTCCCCATCAGGAAGACCCCAGCGAAGGACCTTATCTCCTGCCCATCCCCCTTTCTCTCCCTCCGCCTCTTCCTTTCTTCTTTTGTTCCAAGTTCATACCCACACCGTAAAGGGGCGCTTAGTCCTGTCGGCTAAGTGCTTTGCTATTGAACTTGAAATCCTCATTGTAAACATTCCTTGACCCTTCCTCCCCAACTCATAAGCATTTGGAGAGGGTGGCATTAGAGGCTTGGTGATTCACTTGCACGCGGGAGTGGGGGCGGGGGAGTGAGCTAGGAGAGAAAAAGAACCGAAGAAGGTGTGGGTCGGTGTCCTCTCCCCTCCCTCCCTGCTCCACTTTCAGTGGGTCAGATCCATCCCCTGCGTGAAGAAATTCGAAGCACCGCTTGCATTAAATGAGAAACAGTTAATTAAAAGTAGATGTAAGACTGATAGCGGCGTTGGAGGAAAGCGGGACTTGCAACGAGGAGGAATTAAAGCAACATTTCCCGGGTTTTTGACTTGCAAGATGACTCATCTGGCGCTGGCCATGGGGATTGTTAGGTATGAATGCAAGATCATCTAACAATGTGTTAGGTTACAGAACTGTCTTTCTCCCCCTCCCTTCTTTTAAGTGGTAAGTAGTATTGTGATTTTGAACGGCAGGGCCTCTAACTTTGCAACTGCAGCAGGTTTAGGGGTTTGCAAACCAGATGCACCCGTGCTACCCCCCCCCAACAGAAACTGCAGGCCTTGTAGAGGTGAAGGGAACGGGGTGGGCGTGAGAAAATTCCCCGGAGGGTTGTACTAATCAGCTAATGCCCCTTCTCTGAGGTTGCTAATCAGGTGTCAAAAAGGACCCCTGCTTACAATTAGGCTTTATTTTAATGAATAAAAACACTAATGGGACAGGCAGTGCGAGGAGATTAAGCTTGAGATTTGTCACTCGATTAAAAGCAAGAGTTGGGGATTTTGTGGATGGGGAGCCTTATCCCCTTCCCTTAAAGCAAATTAATGGGTTGAATCCAGAATAAGTTATATTTGGAGAAGACCTACTGAAATTAATGGGGCAAGCTACTGGTGACTCAAGTCTGCTTTAAATGACTCTAGTTGCACGACTGGATCCCACTCAACAGTAACAACAAAACCGGTCCCCGAGAACTCCCATGCATTTCTCTAGGAACCTGCGGTTGATTATCATTCCCCTTCCTTTTCCACACTAACAACTGCAGGCAGTCGTGATTCGAATACGAATGTGTGCATTGCAGACTCCTCTCTTCCACCACCAGCCCATAATATATTATTTTCCACTGCAGTGGTTGTAAACACTGCCCGTACACTTTTAAAGCTCTCTCCACGTTCGCCTTTCCTCTCACGTCTGCTTGTTTTTAAGATGCAGTTTGAGAGAAGAACTTACTTTCTTGCCTGTGTTGATGGTTCCCCCCCCAATGTTCTTTCTTTACTGAGGGGCTATACATGACTGTCTCTGTAGATACTATACAAATACTGTACTGTGTATGCCATTGTTGCTTACGATGTTTCTCAGACTTGGGGACAGTACAAACAAGTCAGCAACTAAGAAATGGTGGGGACACAGAGAGATTCTAAGCTGGGTTTCCACTGACTGCACAACCTTATTTATATCTGCTCTGAAATATTTAATACTGGGTTCAATGGCGCTTACTCCTCCGTAAGGGAGTATGGTTAAACGAAGGTCCCAATGAAATCAGTAGGGTCTGTTACTCATAACACAAACTGTAATAACATCTAGCTACTTTAAAAAACGGAGGAGGAGATGTCAGATTACACACCAAAATCAGGCTCTTAATTTCTACCCTCTATTGAATCTTTAAGATTGTGAAAACTTTAACTCTTTAAAGGACGAAATACTGAAGGCTGGTGGTTACCCAATAACCGGGTATTCTTTAAATACATTCATCTTGTCTTCCCCTCCCCTCCTTACATTCAGGTCATTGATTAAGATGAACTCGGAATTAACAATAATTATAGTAGGCTTCATGGAACAGTCATATAAATATTGTTTTTCTCATAACATGGGATTCAGACTTTGGAACCAACCAAAGAGACAAACAAAAAACGAATGTGAGAAATAATGCCTTTTCCTACCAATTAATATAAAGAAAACATTCTATCAGCTAGCAACATAAATTTCGAAAGGTTATTTGGTAAAACTTCAGCTTCGTATTTAAGTCTACATTTATTGATATTTTAAATATTTTAAAAATATTATACTGTAGTCTCATTTACACCGGGATCACAAAAGGAGAAAACTAAGCACTGTAGATTTGAATACAAAACCTTCCCCATAACAAGTTTTGGATGTGCAGGTTTTTACTAGGAAGGTTTTACTCGCTATAGGAACCCAAAGTTTCCCAAATAATTTTAAAGTAGTAGTCCGTGGGAGGAACAGAATTAGCCATATGCACTGGTTTTCAATAATGAAACTCATTTAAAAGTAGTCTTCTGCTGTTAAAGGAAAAGGTAGAAGATTCTTGACTGCAAAGAAGAACATTTTAAACTAATTCAAGAATGATCTTCTGGAAATTCGGAAAGGACCGAATAGGTGTCTCCTAAAATAGCTCCACACTCTTCTCACTTTTTGAGAAATGTTTCTTGTTATTAAAACTTGTCTTTCGTTTCTTTGGCTATTTCTAGGATTCATTTTGAGATATATCTGTCTGTCAAAGCGACAAAATTAATAAATATCATAATATTCTGCCTTAGGAGTGATTCCTCTTCTGAATGGTAACTAGATTTATTTGGTACATACTGAGAGTTACTCAGAAATATCACAAAGTTAATACCTGTTGTGTTTCAGCACCATGTGCTTTGGGATTTCCAGTCGTATGTATGTATGTATGTATGTATGTATGTATGTATGTATGTATGTATGTATGTATGTATTTGCCAATAACAGAATCTGATAAATTAGCTTCTGGTGCACAAAAGCCTACTACATAATAATAGTTTTTAAGGTGCAGTAAGAGGACTCGGAAATGTGTTGTAACAGGGCTACATCTCAGGAATACATCCTAATACAAAGTATGAAGTACAGTACCTTAATGTCAATGCTAGTCCTTTCACCTCTTTATGATTCTTCCTAAATAATTTAGCTTATGGCTCTAGGATAGTCTGATTATCAAACGAATAAATTTGCAAATATGTGACTGAGTGATACATCTCTACTCTCTACAAATATTATGTTTCCATCCAGGGTAGAAATCACTTTTGAATTAAACACCTTCCTATCACAACGCCTGAAGAACAACAGTCTGAAAAGGCAGCCTCTCAAAAATGACTGCTTTTCTGATTAATTCCAATCGGTTTTAATTTAAATGGAATGAGAGAAGTGTTGTTTATGGCTTTAATATTAGCTAGCTTCCCTTTTCGGGTGATTTGAATTTTTAAAGGAAACGGGTTTTTTTGCGCCGACAAATCAGTATTTAAAGGAAGACGTGGAGGTGGTGGAAGATATACTTGATCATATTAGAACAAGTAGATTACCAGCACCTTTCTAATCCAATTGAAGGACTGTTACCACGGTTTTAAAGTAGCTGAATTGTAGCCACATAACAGAAGGTACAGTGTGTATAACGCAAACGCTCATTTACGAAACCTAGCCATTCAATATTCAGTTTTTAGACATTCTAAATTATAAACTCGTCTCCCAAATTTATACGAGACGGTCTGAACATTTCTAAAGTGGAAGTTCATTAAAAGA
Source organism: Phrynocephalus versicolor (assembly GCA_023846285.1). NCBI lineage: Eukaryota > Metazoa > Chordata > Lepidosauria > Squamata > Agamidae > Phrynocephalus > Phrynocephalus versicolor. The sequence continues at coordinate 12,673,534 of JAHTLZ010000111.1, read as the reverse complement.
TCTCGCAGGTTAAAAAGTTCGGAAATAAATGGGAAGCTGTCTTTTTCTGAAAGCTTTAATACTGTTTTGATTTCGTCTTTGATTCCTTGTTATTTCATTTATAAATGTGCCAAGTTTGGTCTTTCTCCAGTGGAAGATGGCTAGAATTCATTTGCTTTAAATAAGATTAAGGGATAGCCACACCCATCATAAGTAACTTGTACAGCATTTCCAATCGCACAGTCACAGATTATTAAATTATTGCCCTTCTACTTATCTATAGATCTATCAATTCCAAGTAAGAGGGACTCGGATCATAACGCACATTCATCAGTTAGTTAGCAATAACAAGATTGGCAACGAGCATTGGAATTGATCTATGGACAGGCACCTAATTACGAAGCCGAAGTCCTTGAGCGACATAATTTCAAAAACGCTAAATAATTTATGGGATTCGAATGCGTTACGACGACGAAAGCTTTTCAATAGGCAAAAAGTGAAGAACAAAGCTGGCATTCAAAACGCCTTACAAAATGTAGGAACAATAGCAAGGGAGATTGTGGGGATTTGTAGGCAGGAAAAGGAACGGTCAGTTTAAAGCAGTACACGGAAGCATCCCTCGGTTATTTCCAATTGTGACGTCACAGGAGCCAATCAAAACCTAGCGTCCTTGCTTCTAGTAGGCTCAAAAGTCTTATAGTTTCATTGCTAACCTGGGCCCGAGGTTAGGTTATTGTGAACTTCACCAGGAGGTTGTGGAATGAGTGCTGAGTTGTGAAATCATTCCAGAACTCGTGGACATGCTTCTGGCGCAGCTTGTCCTTTGGAAAAGAACGTTGATATTGATGTTTAATTTTCAGTGGGACATTTGACTGCAAAACTTGAACTTGCCCAAGATCCTATTTGGGATACCGCTAAGAGTGATAACCTTTGACTCATATCAGAAGAGTATATTGTGCTAGTGCAAAGTTTATAAAATACTGTGCAGTTCTGCAGAAGAGAGTAAACAAAGTGAAGGGTATTTGTGGTATGGAGTAGGGCATGCAATGTTTAAGAAAATAAGTTTGCAGAGTACTGTATGTCATGAGTATTCATGAACTATTAGGGCAGCAAGATTTTCCCATGTAATCCTTGTATACAAACTTACCGGGCAGAAAGTGGCTTTAATCAGTGGTGCTGACTTCTGAGTAGACCTGCATAGTATTGCACTGCTTGATTGCAACCCTATACATTCTCACCTAGGAGTTTTACCAGCTGCATTTGGGATTTATTTCTGAGAAGGAATGCACCAGCATAGTTCTCTGAAGGCTTGTCTCCTTATTTGTTCCATATTGCTATTACTACCGCTATTAATAGTAATGGTAAAAAAAAAAAGAATATAGATCCAGATGTAGTTGTATTTAGAGCAAACCTCTTTGAATAAATTGGACAAATGGAGCTGCTTAGCTTAAGTTACATTTAATTGGTCTACCTTAAATATGACAAAATGTTCACACAGCAGAACCACATCAACAGTAGCCAAACAGATCGCAGTAGTGCTAATAACACAATAAGTCATCAACATTTTATTAATCAGTGCTGCTGTGTTGTTGTTTTAAAAGCCCATATTTTCTGTTTTATGTGATGTTTTTAAGCTTCAAAACAACAAAACATTAGTAATTACAGTCAGAACAGGAATTCAGAGACACAATGTTACTCTCTTCTTTGTTGGGAGCTTCCAGCCAATGGCTGAAATTTTGTTGCTTAGCACTATTAGAACTGGAGTTGGCCCAGTAAACAGTGGGGATTTGGTGAGTCAACTCCTCCATATGTTCCGTTGATTCATATTATGAGTAGGTCCATATGAATCAATTAATTTACATAATTCTAACGAATTCAGTGAGCCTACTCTAGTGTGACTTATTACACTAAGCAGACAGTCAATATTTTAAATTCCTGGTTCATTCACAGAATTCTGGACAAGGCCTAGAAATCACTGTCTTTTAATTTATCTTTTTAATTTTCCTCCATTATTTCTTACCTGCTCATTTTGTTTTTGTTTTTGATTGCTTGTTTTTTTTTGTCCAACACAGATAAATTTGTGAGGGAAAGATTAGTTGCACAATGTGTTTTGACTGGTAGGGCTGGGACTCTGCAGAAGTGTTCTTTGTGGCTCTGTGGGACGACCTTGGTTTCAGGCCACTATTGGTAGAATGGGGAGCTATGATTTGATCAAGTCCTTAGGGGGTTTTCATGGTCTTCCTTACTATTAGACAGAGGCTCAGGCAACAGATGTTGGGTATTGGGAGAAGATAAAAAATCATTAATTATTTGCTTGATATTGTTTTACTGAGAAGAAATGGAAATGCCAACTACCGTCTCTGGCTTTGGGTATCACGCAACTTGGACCAGGTGGGATGGTGGGCAGAGCATCTTTTGAGGCTCCATATCAGGTGGCAAAATATATTGAGTCAGCCCTGAGCATAGTGAGCAAAGACTCAAAGTGGGAGTGGGGGAGGAGTAAAGCATATAAAATACATTATTTCACCTAATGACAGATTTGGGATATGCCAGGTGCAGAAAGGAACACTGCAGTCCTCCTTTGTCTCCTCCCTTTAATCCTATCTGCAACCTATTCTGTCCTGCAACATAGAAAGCTTTGTGCTTCATGCTGACATGGCTACCTGTATTACTAAATTTTCTCCAGGAAGGAAGCCATAGCAGTTTTATGTCCTTCTGTTTTTACTGTGGTGGAAAAACTGTTGGATTCTGAGTTACAGGCAGTTTTAAAGAGCCCAAGTGGAGACAGAATGCCAATACTCTTTCCCATAGCAGGAGGACACTCTATGTCATTAATCATAGAAAGAAAGGCTCACAGTTCAACATAGTGATTGTTCTAGCCCTGCACAGCCTTCCCTTACAGACGGTAAATGCAGCTGTCCAAGCCACAGAATTCTAGGATTCTAGGCTAGGGATGTGAAAACTCAACTGCTTCTTCCTGTGACCAATAAGCTAGGGATCTGGTGAGGGGAACATAATTTTCCCCTCTCCGAATCACTCAAAAGAGAGACATCTTATGGGAAACTTCATGAACTCTGGAAAAATCTTGAGGGATATTTCAGAAACATTAGCAGAAATTAACATCTTCAATTTCTGCAGGATTTAGCAATTTGGGGGCAGGGATGGCAAATCTTATGCTGGATTTGTCAATCCTTGCATAAATGTTAAATTTAGGAAATGAAAATGAAGTAACCAAAAGCCTTCTTAGAGGGATCTTGGGAAATTCAGCCCGGTCATTGATAGTCTCTTTGGGATTTCTTTTCATTAATGAACTGGAAACATTGCAAGGAACAATGCATTTCATAAGAATATGAAACATCTCTGTTAAAGACTACTCTAGGGAAATCCTTCTAGGGAAAATACAATTCTCCTTCCCTGTATAAAGGGCAATTTTCTAGTTAGCAACTCCATACAAAAATGAAAGGAACAAATAAGTCTTTTATTTTGGGGTGCAAAGTAGCTGCCCTATAAAATAATTGCATTAAGATTGCATAAGGTTGCATAAAGGAAACCATTCCTCTTCAGGTCCAGAGTCTATTGCTGTAGTTGCCCCTACGTAGTTTCTCCACTAAGTCCCTTCTCCAGATCCAGCTGCATAAATTGGATGCCTGCAGGATGAAGGAAGAATCCTTAGGGAAGAATAAGTCTGCTTCTATTTGGATTCTATCAGTGTGGAATAAATCTTATCAAGGGTAGCAAAGTACTGTCAGCCAGCCCTACTTGCTGCTAAAATAGAAGCCCCTGATGACATACACACAGACACACACGCACGCACACGCACATGCACACACACCACAGGCAAAGTATGGTCTATGGAAACCAAAATAGCTCTTTCTGTGGAAAATGTATTATAGATAGCACTCCAGTACTGGTACCATATTGACACACATCTGGATTGCAGATGTACAATACAGATATGATTGGCACAGCTGTAGGGTGAGGATCAGTAGCAATAAACTTCTGGAGCATCCATTTATGCAACTACAACATCTCTACTGCAGCTGTAATCATCCTCTTTGTTTGTTCTCTGTGCCATCTCTCTCTCTCTTTGCTTTAAACAAGGAAAAGTGGGGAAATCACAAAGTCTATTAGGCTTAAAAATTAAGGACCTAAAATCCATGGGCAATGTTGTTGATGACGACTAATGACCAATTAATGTACTAATTCCAAGGACATTATGATATGATGAGTTGCAGATATGCAGAGTGAATCATTAGCAAATGTTGAGGAATGTAGCCTATATGACACTGATGTAAGAACCCCTTGCACTTTTATTTAAATCAAACAAAATGTGAAAGTCTGGATAAAGAGGGTTTGACCAGGCCAATTTCTATTTAAAAAAACAAAATGTTTCAGCTATTTGCATGTATTTCAGTTGTGCACATTGTAAATATAAAGATTAGTTTTACACCTTGTGTGAGTTCTTCAAATGTGATCTCTGTACTTGAGTGGAACTTAATTGTCACTTCTTGCAAGAAAGGCTATTGAAGTGTAATGCATGCTTCAACTTGACTTTGCCACTAAAACCTAACTTACTTCCAGATTGGTACCCCCGTGCTTTCCAGTCATTGTCCTTCTGCTGTAATGTAGAAGAACAGAGTTGTCACATAGAGTCAGAGTTCCCAGAATAATTGTGCCAGGACTTTGGTCCTACCATTAGGATGAATGAGGCAGTTGGACCAGATGACAGATGCTGAAGGCACTAAGCGTAAACAGCAAGAGTTTTAGTGGGGACAGGGCTATTTGGAACTCTCTGCCACAGGATGTAGTGATGGCATCTGGCCTGTATGCCTTCAAAAGGGGATTGGACAGATTCCTGGAGGAAAAGTCCATCACAGGTTACAAACCATGATGGAGATGTGTAATCTCCAGGCTTAAAACCAGGGGACTTCAAGGACCAGATGCAGGGGAGTGGTATCAGGAGACAGATGTCTAGTGTCATGCACTCCCAAACATATTTGGTGGGGCCACTGTGAGATACAGGAGGTTGGACTTGATGGGCCTTTGGCCTGATCCAGCATGGCTCTGCTTATGTTCTTATCGCTTGCTCTGTGTTGTCCAGATACGTGCTGGCTGAATAGCTCAATGGTTTAGGTTTTTGGCTGTGGAATATGATTTCCCACTATGTTCCTTGTGAAAGAACTAGCTTGTGTAGTCTGAGGCAAGCTGCGCAGTGCCTTCGTGCACCCAGAAGAAGGGAATGATGTACCATTTCTGAGCATTCTCTGAAAAACCCTGAAAAGAGTCATCATGATTCAGAAATGATGGTGCACGACCAATTAACAATATGCCCTCTAAAGCTGTCTTTTCTCCTCAAAAGGATAGTGTCCCTTACCATAACTAAAGGTCTTTTACTAAGACAGAAGCAATGGCTTTCTGGGTGATACTGGTTTGGCAGCTACCTCTGGCATGGCTACCAGTCAGGGATTATGGGAAGTGTAGTTTGCAAACAACTGCACAACCCCAGTTCCCCACGCCTGGTCTGACATTGCAGAGCATATTACTACTGAATATCACACAAGACATGATAGCAACTTCATCACTGGGAAGCAGTTTAAAATTGGTTTTAAAAACTATTACTAACTGAAAAATCAATAAGGGTTAGGGGGTGATTTTAATTGGGGCCACAGGAAATACTGGGATAGGGGAAGCTTTAACCCTTCCCTTCTCAGCGGTGTGTATGTTATGTGCCATCAGGACAGTTCCAACATATGGGGATCCTAATAGGGTGTTCAAGAAATGCAATATATTTAAGTCGTGGTTTTATCATTGCCATTCCCAATTGGGTTTCCATGGCCAAGAAGGCATTTGAAGTTTTCTGAAATCTACTCTGCAGCTGATTCCTCACACCGCATTGGGTTCCCAGCAGTAATCCATTCAAAAGACTGTCTGCATTGCTATTAGTCCTGCAGGCAAATTGGATGCCAGTAAGGAGAGGAATACATTTGGGGAAGGGATGGTTAAACTTCTCCTCATGTGCCACAGTCCCAATTAAAAAAATACAATTTCTTATTACATTAAAAATCATGTAAAGTGAACCCTACAATGCACTTAGCATCCTGTATAGTTTGGCCTTCAGAGCACACAGCACTGAGTTTGATTTTTCCAGTGGTTTGTCTCAATAGATGGTACCAGCACATATTTTGTTGGTCTGCTCTTAGTTTCCATTTTACCCTGTTCTGCAGTGCTTAGCTGCTTCATTGCATAACTGTTTAATATTTCAGTCTTTGGCTTATTGATAGCATTATTTTTGCTGACCTTTATTGTTGACAGTTGCCTTGGAGAATAAAAAAGGGGAAAACACAAAAATATAAAATGAATAGATTAAAATATATGTGTTCTTTTTCAGTAATCCTTATGCTGATAAAGATAACTCTAAAAGTGTGTGGATAATGCCTAGTATAGCGTTTCCCAGTAGGATTCCTTCCATATGTCCTGGACAATGAGTTCCTATCAGTCCCAGTTATTCTGACCAATGGTCATATCTGGAAGTCACCACATCAGGAAAGCCTACTTTAATTAAATCTTAAGTATAAAGTTTTAGTAGGAAAAGAATACCTAATGATTTCCAAGCTTACCGTGGTAATATCATCTCGTGGTAAGGCCCTAACGTTTGGCTTTACTTCATAGTAAGGTGCTGTATGAGCAATAAACAGCTTGTAGAAGAGTCTATCCAATACATTTTGCTAGGTGAGGCAAAGAACAACATGGTCCTTACCACATTTTGCATAGAAACTCCAATAGGTCTGGGAACTAAATCCCCGCTGGGGATCTGGCAGCTTCTACCATCATGCTTGAAAATAATTTATTAACTTAGAGCAGACATGAAAAGTCTTTGTAGTCTTGTGGGTGAAAATTTGGCCTCGCAACCCTGTCAACAGGTTGCAGCCGTTCCAGAAATAGATATCTTCAGCCACAAAAAATAAGGAAAAAAGAGAATAAGGACTATCTGGACAGGCATTTCCCATTTCCCATGTTCTAGGTGGCCTTGGGGGCTGCAAACTACTGGGGGGTGGGGGTGGGGCAGATCCAGCACATGAGCTGTACACGTACTTTGTCCACCCTTCCCTTCTGTGGCACAAGCAAGCTCCCTTTTCTGTAGCACAGCTCTTACCATATCTACCTTCAAGAAACTATTTTGTGTGAGAAAACCACCTTAATCTACTAGGAGGCTGACCTGGACACTCTCAGTTGGTGGGAATCTTCACAGACAAATTGATGTTGTTGACTCTAATGCTGACTTCAAATGGATGTCTGGGGCTGTAGCAATGAAAGCAAAAGAAGCAGTCTTTTTCAGGTTATCTAGAAGTGGTTTCTGCCTTGGATATGAAAAACATTGCTGGCAACCAACAGCAAATCTGGAAGCGATGAAGACTAAAACTGAGGAAGCATCTGGTTGTCATTATTCACCAGCTTTTCTGGAGTACTTTTTTCTTTCCATTTACAAGACAAAATTCCATTCTCTGGACCTTCTTGCATTCTCCAGCTATTTAGGGAGGAAAGTTATATCCCTCTCCATAAGATACTTAAAATGATGAAAGGTGGCCAGATGCCCATAGACCATGCTTCAGTCTTTATTTTTCAATACTTCTTTCAAGGAGAACTTAAGAAAGTGATCTTTCTTGCAACTGCAGCAGCAACACACACTCATCCACAAGCCCAAAATCACTGGGTTGGATCCAGATCTAGATGCTGGCTATAGGGGAATTTACTGTGCTCTGTAGCCCCCTGCTGGAATAGTTGGGATCACTCTAAAAACATTGACCTTGTTCTTGTTAGACTAGTACAGGTATTCCAACCTGTCCCTAACGGGGATCATTCCATCCTAGGTCGCTCTAGTGTTGGAGCCTGTTGTTTATTTGGAATAATACAGTCCAAATAAACATGGTTTTCTTGCTGTGATATCACTTAGATCACGCCAATGTTGGACCCAGGATGTGTTCTTCCTATACATGAATTATGAAGTGTAGAGGTGGGAGTGGTCTGTCCAAGACTTCAGAGGGCACATTTTAGACTGCATACTATTTTAAAGTGAAATGAAACATTTGTAAATTTTTTTAAAAAAGAGTAATTTCTGACTATTGCATTGCATCATTTAAACTTTAAAGTCGACTATGGTTCCTTGGGAACCAGGCCACATGGTTTTCCGCATGCTTTCTCCCCCTCCCCCTATGTGGGGCTTTCCCCCTCTCATGCACCATTTTTGTTTATGTTGCATCAGAACTGGCGGGGGGGGGGGGAATCATGGAATTATCTCTGCACGTCTGGGAAAAAGCCCAGCACGCATGCAGACAAGAAGTCCATACGGGTCCTAAAAAGGTTGGGGCACCACTGATTTAAGTGCTATAAAGTAAAGGGCTGAAGATAATATCCTGGCTGTGTTGTTTCACCTTTACACACTTTTATTGCCTGCCAGTTTAGCAAAGGTGAAGTTGCTCACCCTCTGTCAATGAAGACCTAACACAACAGTACAATGGGCACCAATAAGTAAATAATCTGTATTTACAAATAAATAATGCTGATTTATCTCAAAGAATAAAATGGATTTTGGAAATAAAGCCAGAGAGTCACTTGGCTTTCTTCAATGATGAAACAATGTAGCATTGTGCCACTTAACAATTTTTTTTTTTTTTAAAAAAAGGAGAAGAGCATGGCTGAAGCATGTCTTTCTGTACCCTCTCCCTTTGTTTGCATTAAAAACCCAGTATTAAAGCCCAGCAGCAAGTAAACAGAAGCAGGCTGCTTCCCAAATGGTTGACAGCTGTTGCTAAGGAGAAGGCAGGAGTGTGGGGAGTGAGATGAGGAGGGGCACATTTCCATGTGAACAGGAAGAATGATATTCATGCAAACAGAATAAGCAATCTAATCCAGCACCATAGTTCCAAACTGTTTCAAGTCAACCCAGACTACATTGCTGTATGTCACTAGTGTAGTTTTACTCTTAGTCATAGGTTACACTATGGGAGTGTGATCAGATGGCGAGAAAATAATAATGCCAGATTATTTCAGAAAGGGTTGATTTGCTGGAGAGAATTTCCCTTAAAGCAACCCTCCCATCTGTGTGAGAATGGCTCCAGCATACCTCCAAAAAAGAATATCCCTTCTGCTGGACCAAAACGATCCAGTTTGGGCATGGTCTGAGGTTGGGTTGGACAGCCATTGCATGTACATTGTGTGATCATCCAGGAAATTGCTCACGAGAGGTCCAAATGTGGGGAGCACATTCAGCTCGACGCTGCGCTTTCATATGGTCTCAAAGTGCAACAGTTTATTTGTTTATTGGGGCTGGCTGTTGTAAAGAAGAAAAACCCATTTCATCCAAGTTTCATACCTTACTATACAAAAGGGTAAGAGTCAGTTTATTACTTTAGCATTTAAACCAAATTGTCAGTTGGAGAAGGGGGTGCTATCTGGTCGTAGCAGACATCCTTATGGCAATTCCCTCCTTGATTATCCTAGAATACCTTAAACATCCAGCCAGTAGGGAGTGCCACTTTTTTGTGTGGCAGCCCCCTTTTTATTTTCCCAGAATGCCACAGAACAATGGTAACTGCTCCTTGGGATGCAGTTTCCAGGCAGTGTCCACTGAAATTAAACCCAACAGTCAAAGGTGAAAATGAGGTTCGGAGCTTGGATGTAATGGAATGAAGCACATATGAATTTAATGAATTAATAATTTAATCAGTGTGAATTTTTAAAAAGGAATAATTAAACCAATTAAGTCTTCAGTAAAGAAAAATGGATGTAATTAAAGGACAAAAATGCTTTGCATAGACTTGCAGGTCATAAACTGTACATTAGTACCAGATACTCTTGGGCCTCACTGTGGATGAATAGTGTGGCCTGGAACACTCATTTCCCTGAGGGTGCATATGTTCGAAAAAGATCAGGAGTAAATCAGCAAAGATGTTTGTGGTGTTATTGATGTCACTAGGCAGGCCGGCTTGCCAAGAATCCTTGCTTCCTTGAAATTGGGTTGAAAACCACTTTGTTTATCATATTTGACTCTATATGCTGGCTGGCATGCAGTAAGTATTGGATAACTGATGTCTTGAAGAAATAGCCTTTGGTGATGGATATTGGGGCCCAACACTGGTACCTCCAGCTTCTTGTCTGTCCCCCTCTGTTTGGAAGTTAGATCCATGAATACCAAACCATCTTCCTCTCATGCTGCCACTGCTGTGTTGGCCTTACAGTGCAAAAAATCCCTACTCCTGTGTGTGTGTGGGGGGGGGGAGGCAGAATGAACTGCTAGCCTAGTACGTGTAAGGGGTAGATCGCCTTTCTTATAATTTGTTTGAAGTAGTAAAACATAATGGGTCGGCCATGTTTCTCATGTGTTCCTTCTTGAACTTTCTTATTCACTCTTCTTTTCCCTGCAGATCTCATTTTTTTTTTGGTCCTGTTTTTCAAGAGTGACTTTTCTTCCTCACAGGACTTAAACTCAGATATGCTCTGATATCCTAACACAGTGTTGGCAAACCTATGGCACGGGTGCCAAAGGTGGCACTTGGAGCCCTTTCTGTGGGCACCCGACATCGGCCCTTCATAGCCATCTGTATAGAGGTTAAATTACTGTATTGGCACGTTGCAAAAAAATAATAATAATAATAGTGGGTTTTGAATTGCAGTTTGGGCATTCGGTCTCTAAAAGGTTCGCCATCACTGTCCTAACATTTCAGCCACTGGTTAGAAGGAGACAGATCAGCTTGCTAATGCCAGAGTATTGGCCCTGGCCCTACTGTGAAGCAGTCCTAAAATGGTTGTCATTGCAATAGAATTTACAGAAGAGATTTTCCAAGCTGATTGTGTCCCATGCCTCTAATCTATCTGCTTTTATTGCTCCTAATGTGCTATTACAGAGCTGTAACTGTATTGGTCGCAGGGCTTTATCTAAGCCAGTAGTTCTTTTCATTAAATCTTTAGATGTTTCTGTATTTCACCTCACAGAAGCTCTAACAGGCATGGTGAGAAATTTGGGAAGCTGTAGTTCATCTGTGGAACCTCAGTTTGCAATTATTGCTCTGTAGATTTAATTTCAAAAATCTCAAAATGTTTCATAATAAAATGGCTTGGAAATGATTAATGTAAACTACCACTACTATTTCTTATTTTCTATTCGATGTTTCCTCATCTTACTGAATGAGTCATAGGTTTTACTGGTGTGTCTTTTGATGAGCTTTTCAACAAGGGGAACAGGTACTGTGTTTCACAATATTATGTCATTGTTATTGGTACTGTCTCAGAAAGATGCACAGTGGGGAAACTGAACTCCCAACCTCTGCCTTTGTAGCCAGATATCAAACTCACTGAGCTATCTAGGCAGATGCACACGTGACACCACACCCAATTGTTTGGTGAGGTACCCACCTGCATGGGACTATTTTGTTTATTTAAAATGTATGTAAAGAGGAAATGGGTTGAATTGAAAACAATTATGCATAATGTAGAGAAAACACTTTCTGTCGTCATGACACTAGAATCTGACAGGGCTGTGCAAGAGACTCAGACAAATCCCAAATGCTAAGCCAAATAAGCCTGATTGAGACCAGTTTGTAGGTGATCCAGATCAAACCAAAATGCTCAAATTTAGTTTTGTACTGAAGCAAACCTAAAAATAAATTTGTATCTGGAGCACAAAGTAGACCACATGGGCAAAATTTCATCTGCCTGTTTCCTCTCTCTCTTTCCCCCCTCTCTCAATCTCTCTCTTAAAAAGCAAGTTTTAAATGTGCTGAAATCTGGCAGGTTTAATTCTGCACAAATCATCCAGAGGTAACCAATAACATGTACAGAAGTTGAGACCATGTATTCTCATATGAAAATATAACACCTTTACCTAAGTGCAGGTGTTGTGTAGGTCTATGAAGTTGATGGCAGGACAGACTGTTCTCTGCTTTGTTCTCTAATCTTCAGTCAGGCCATCCTAACAACTGTCAGACTGCCAATGAACATGCAATGATAGCATAACAAACCAGCAAGCAATTCCCAGCTCTGCTGACACCAAGCAAGGCTATGGAAAATCAGCAGGGCCACCCTCCCCAGCAATGCACCTCTTCAGTTATTTTACTTTGATGCATGCCAGATGCTTCCCCTTTCCCCAGCAGTTTGCCCTTTAAAACGAAAGCATCTTGAAGACCATGTCTGTAGCCTTAAAACACCCAGCCTTTCCTGGCTTAAGAAGTTCCCTGATCTTTCCATGATCTACAGAGATGATGATATAATACTGTACTTGTAAATATGAAAAGTACCTGTCCATCGAGTTACAACAGGAATCTAGCAATGGTGGGGCAACTGGAGGGCAATCACCTTGTTTGAGGAGGTTTGTTTCTCTCCCTTGCTCCCCCTGCACCCTCCCTTGCCCCACATTATCACCAGGTCTTTAGCTAACTTTGTCTACCCTATCCTTAATCACTTTAGATCTGATGGGGAGAAATACTTGGCCCCAGCCACAGTATGTATATTTATTTACATATGTTGTTAAAACTTCACCAACCTGGTGTCTGAGATATATGGAAGTCATTATGTTGGGGAAATCTGTGTGAGATCTTCCATAGGGAGAATATTTAGAAATCTGCTGACTTTGTATGTAGTCCTATCTCCCCCTAACACAGAGAAAATACTGAAGAGCCTACTTTGCGTTTTCTACATAGAAAACCCCAGTCCTTGGAAATGTTGCTGTTTTGCTGTTTTAAACTACTATTCATAGCACCCTTCAGCTAATGCACACGATGGCTATTTGCAGGAGCCCTGCTTGAGGGCTCCTGCAAATTCTAGTCCAAAGAGGTATCTTTTCCCAAGCTCTGGAAAAACCTACACAGATATTTGCTCTTAACATCATTTTTAACCCAGCGAATAGTGCATGCACTAATAGGGCAACCTATACAGGCAGGCAGGCAGACCAAAAATTTCTAGGAAGCTTAATTTTGTCTTTGAACATATAAGGACTCCCCTAGCTGAGCAAACAAACATAGCTTCCAGACACATGGATTTACACAAAGGAACTACCAACATAAGGTGAGAGTGAGTCCAAGAACTTTTAGAATGAATCACATACGAAATATTTATTTTTGTCATTTTTGGCCCTTTAATATCAGCATTTAAATACTGCTTTTGAAGTGCCTGCAAAGAATCTTTGATAAATCAAAAATTCCTTTGGGTGAATTCACTTTTTACTGGATGGAAAAAAAAATCTGCCTCTAGCAAGAGAAAAGAAGCATGGCCGTCATCCAAGCAGTTCATTTTATAATATATAGTCAGTGTGCTGTCCAGCTTTAGTGAAATCTTGAGTTTTGCGGGATATTTCTTAATGATATTTGGACAAAGCTTTCTAAAATATTTGCCAGCATTCCTCCATGAAAGGATAAACCAGATTAATAATTTGAGAGGGCTGCATCTGATTTTTATATATATATAAATAAATAAGACCACTATGAACCTCCTACTTTCAGGGATCCTTTGTATGAGAGTATTCGCTGTGCGAGATTTCTACAACATTCTTTCTGGCCAGACTGTCTATATTTTGTGCTAAGGCAGCCTGCATTCCCGGCTGCAAGTAAATAAAAAAGAATGGTTGTACTTGTGAGACATACTGTCAACAGAGGAGGTCCAAACTGTGATTTGTTATTTTGGTGCGGGGTAGGATTGGAAGCAGAAGAAACTCTTTTTTTCAGTTGCCTAGCAACTGCTTAGAGGCCTGTTGATACACTTATCTGGACTAGAAATCTCTTCAGACCATAGTAATAGAGACTCCCAAGTCTCTCCCCCTTCAGTCCCAGTGTAAAATGTCATAAGCAGAGGTAATCATAGCAGGGCCACATTATCTTTTGCGACCTGAGGTAGAGCAGCAAATTCTCTTACCTCATCCCTTGCCCCTTGGATGCCTACCAAGAGTCCATAGTAACCAGAAGAACCAACTTCTTTTGGCAACTGAGGGAAAAATTAGCAAATACTTCTCACTTGCAATAAATACAATTGTTAGAACCTAATAAAAAATAGTTGCTGGTATTTAATCACATTTAAACCTGCTCCTGTGTCAAAAGGTGGCTGGGCTTAGTACACTTCAATAATGAATTTATTCAGTGTTATTTACATATCACTCTGGGTCGTAATATCTTGGGTTGAGGTATCACAAAAACAAGTTTAGAAGAATGTAAAGACATCTAAAATGTTTATTTAAGGGGTATCTGAAACTATTTAAAAACTATGTACAGTAGGACCCCCGTATCCACTGATTCATTATCCACTGATTCAGTTATCCACGGTTGGCAGAGGAAAAAAATTAAATAATTCAGCAGCCACAAAGCAAGCTATTGTCACAAACAGCATCTGTAAAGCAAGCTACTGTCTCAAAAGAGCAGTCATAAAGCAAGCTACTGTCAGGAAACAGCAGTTTGGGGTGGGTGGGCAGGCATTCTCTCTTATCCACGGTTTTCATTATCCACGGGAAGGCCTGGAACCAATCCCCAGCAGATACCGAGGTCCTACTGTATTTGCAACATGATTATTCCCTGTTCTTAAACTTGAATATGTCTTAATTGTACCGGACTGTATATTGTCCCTCTTTACTGTAAGCTGCCTTTGGTCCTTTTCCAAGGAGAATGGTGGGGTAAAAATACTCATAAATAAATAAATGAAAATAAAAGTAGCTACTCCAGCCAAAGTCCTTAAACTGCAAAGGCTTCGATTCAAGGTACAGTGGACCCTTGTATAACAGACAGCTTGTATAACATAAAATTTGTACAACATAAAAATTTTTGGAGATAGGGAAAATTTGCTTAACATAATTGCCTATGGGGAAAATCCGTACAACAGAAAAATGGGATCACTCCGTTTTCAATGCATTCCTATGGGAATTTGTATAAAGGAAAATTTGCTTAACATAATTTCATTTGGAACGAATTAATTCCTTTATACAAGGTACCACTGTACTGTATATTTTAACTTGATGCAATCATGGAATCGGCATGGGTGTCAACGGGGCCACTAGTCCATCACTGTGGCTTTACATCAAAGAAGGCCTTCTCTTTCTCTATGGAAACAAGCAAAAAAAGAATGTTAGGGACTTGGACAACTCACAGGCTTCTTGCTCCGTAAGTTTTTATAAACAGAGAACCATTTCATTCAGTTCAGTAGTTATTACCTCTGTGGACTTAAGTTCATCTAAGGGACCTGGCAATGAGCTGTATGTGTGACATCCTGGAATTCTTTGCTACCGCAGACTGAAGCCCTCACCTCAAGATTTCTTTATTTGCTTGATTTCTATTTTACAGTCTGACTCAAGATAATCTCTAGGTCACATTGATAGAGGTTTTGATAGCGTAAATTAACATTGCAGCCATTTCTAGGTTGGGACACATGGCCATTTTGTTGCCAATAAACAGTGCCGTCCCTACCGTTAGGTGGAAGTAGCAGGCACTGAGTAGCAAACTGTTTCCAGATAGCACAGATGTGTGCTGTGTTAATCTGTTTTCCCATATTGATGGGGGATGTGGAAGGAGCATCCCCAAAGAGTGTAAAAAGGAGAAGACAAAATATTGTTGGTTACTTTAAAGTTCAGTTAATATGCATCTGTGTGAGCTTTTGTGGATCAAAGGAAGTGGAGTTTGAGCCATCGCTCATCTTTGTGGTGCTATAAAATTTGACCTCCTTCCCTACCCCCTAAGTCCAAAGATGTATCTAACTGACACATAGCCTACCTTGCACACCCTACACAGGCCTTCTGCCATCATCTGTGGTTGAATAGACAGGTTGAGCACTAACTTCCTCTGATCACTGGAGAACCACAGAAACAAAGTGCAACTCATTGGCCACTTATGGAAAAGGAATACAAGACCTAATAGAAAATGTTCTGGAATTATTAATCTAATATTTTTGTTAAATGACTTCTTTTTCTCCTAATAAAAACAAGTATTTAAAAATACATTTTAAACAATTTCTGTTCTTGCATAGCACGTTACTTTCAGAAGTCAATTTAAAGATTTTATATATGCAAGGACTAGATAGGCACTATGCTCACTCATGTTATGTGAAAAATACAGGTGGAATGGAAGAGATGGAAAGATATTTGCAACCAGACATGTTAATCCTACCACTACCACCTTACTGAAAACAAGCTTATCCATTCAGGGAGTGGAATTTTAACAAGGAGCACCTGGCAGGTCTCTCTAGCATATCTGACCTCTTTATGGTTTTACACACCTTGTTAAATTTAGCCAAGCACATCAGTTTACTTATTGCTTCTAATGATTAAGCTCTTCATAAGCATTTCCATGCAACTGGAATATGAGCGGCCTCAACATAATGTGTTGCATTTACATGTCTCTCTGTGTTTATGTGTTAAAATATAAGTATTAGGGGGTAGGGACAATTTGCAATTACAAAAACAATGGTGGTCAATAAAATCAGAAATATTACAATAAAGCCAAAATTGCTGAAATTGAATTAAAATGTTAAAATATCAGAGCGCTAAAATACAAAGTGGTGCTATCAGCAAGCAATAAAATCTAAATAGTAATATGGGGTTCAGGGTTGGGTGAAAAATATTGATATCATATGACATGTAAACCTCAAACATGTAAACCTCATTCCATCAGTCAATGTCAGTGTCTCTAAAATGCCACATTTGGAAGTCCTGTATTACGCCCTACCACTGTTATGCTATAGTACAACCAAATATTGTTATTTAGGGATCTGATACAGCAGTGGTTCCAAACCTTGGATCCCCAGATGTTTTTTGGACAACAGTTTTCAGAAATTCTGACCAGCACAGCTTGTGGTGATGGCTTCTGGGAATTTTAGCCCAAGAACATCTGGGGACCCAAGGTCAGGAACTACAGGAAGTATGGGAAGCAAGAGCGACACCTATGCCAGCCTTTGTATCCATTGCCTTCCAGTCCATTTCTGTATTCATTGCCTTCCATGTTCTCACCTCCAGACTTTTCATCTCCCAGTTTTGGGGTGGATATTAGAAAGATATTTATTGCCCCTTCCCACTCCTAAAGGCAGCCCGGGGTTCCAAAAACAATGTACTGTATTCCTGGTCTTCCATTTTACATTTAGGCTGAATTTGCAGAAGTTGGGGAGGAAAGAAATAGCCTCTCCTAGTGTCTATTTATGATGGTTGCCTTGTGGGTTTGTGCATAAGAAAGTGTGTGTGTGTGTGTGTGTGTGTGTGTGTGTGTGTGTGAGAGAGAGAGAGAGAGAGAGAGAGAGAGAGAGAGAGAGAGAGAGAG
>JAHTLZ010000111.1:12641987-12656272 GCA_023846285.1 Phrynocephalus versicolor | reverse complement strand
GAGAGAGAGAGAGAGAGAGAGAGAGAGAGAGAGAGAGAGAGAGAGAGAAACTAGATCTGCCCATCCATAACACTTTATAAAGGGGACAAGACAAAAAATGCTGACTCTATACATGGGGAAGTGGATTATAGAAGATAATGGAAGACCTTGGTGTGGTGTGTTGGGAGAACAAACTGGGATTTTCCATCCCCCAAGCTCAATTAGATGATACGCACTGTTTCCTATAAAACCAGTTTTCCTCAATTTCGACTAAATGTTACACGTGAATATGATCAAGATATACAAATGAGGATGGGATTGTACAAAGAAAGGCAATGGAAGGTTCTGAGCTTGCCTGTGAGATAAAAATAACTAAATGCCAGGTGAGTAGCCAGACTATTTGGGCAAGTGAACAAAACCTCCCTAAGAAACTGAGGTGACCAGGATAGCCTCGCCTTAATAATGTCTCTATGGATGCCATCCTATTTTCATATATACACATCCCCATCCATTTCCAAGAAAAGTACAGAGGGAATTTCCTTTTGATCTGTGTCCCACATTATGCCATTTATTACTTGGGTGGGGAAGAGGGCATTTAAATTTCTAGCTCAGGGTCCAAATTATATTGGCCTACCATTGGCTTTCTTCATTGCCCTTCCTCCTAGGCTCTACAGCTCTTGTTGCCTCTCTTACAGCTTGTTAGAACCTGGAACATCCAGAAGTCATGGTAGCTGAAGGATTTTGGGAGTCGTAATCCCCAAAAGTAGCATTGTCAATTCAACAACATTCTAGGACTAGTTCGTCCCTTTCAATATTAGAATGTTTATGAGCATTTCTTGTCATAGCAGGTCTGTCTACAAGTGGCTTGTGAGAGATGGGGGCTCATACTATAGACATCCTCTTTTGCAGTCTATCATCACAATCCATTCAACAGAATTAAACAGGGGAAAATATTTCTGTACATAAATGTGTTGTAAGGGGTTGAGAAAAAGCTTCTGCATATAGAGTGAGGAGAGAGACACCATACACAAATGGAATCAGAAAGCTTGGGGAAAGTTGTTTTTGGACTAAATCCTCAAGCCCTCATCTCCTGTAAGACAGAAACTAAGTCTGCATAAAATAGATGGTCTGTTGAAAGTCATTCAGGCCAAATAAAATGTCCAAGTCTTCTCTAAGGCATCACTCAAGCCTCTCCATTCCCTCTTTTTTAGATGCAATCCTCACAGTAGCTGGAAGGAGATGAATCTTCCCAGAAGTTGCTTTGAACCAACCCTTGTTATAATGCTCAATACTGTGAAGCCACGTGGGCTTGAAGGGACAATTACAATCCTGTAGCTTTATGAAAGCCAGCCGTAATGGCTCTATGAGAACCTCCATGGTGGAGAGGCATACTGCTGTCGATGGGCTTGATGAAATGCAATCTGTGTGTGCATTCATTAGCATGTTGCAATCGTACAACGGATTTCCAGTTTCCAGTCTCCAGAGCATCATTAAATTCACTGAGGGACCTTAGTCACTCTCTGGGCCTGCTGTACCTGGCAGGGTTGTTGTGTGGATGACAGGAGAAGGAAGAGAGCCATGTGTGCTCATTGGAAGTATAAATGTAACGAATACATAAACAAATTGACATTTTGACCTCTTCTTGGGGTTATTCAGCGTGTATTCTGTCAAGTCCATTCTGATCTACTGTGACCAGTGATTACTGGGCTGGGGGACCTCCCTTATGAGGAAAGGCTATAGCATTTGGTGCTCTTTAGTCTGGAAAAAAGGCGCCTGAGAGGGGATATGATTGAGACGTACAAAATAATGCTGGGCATGAGTAAAGTGGATAGAAGGACGCTCTTCTTCTCACAAAATACCAGAACTAGTGAGGGCTGGGAGAGTAAGAACAGACAAAAGAAAAAATATTCACCCAGCACATGGTTAGTCTGTGGAACTCCCTGCCACAGGATGTGGTGATGGCATCTGCCTGGATGCCTTCAAGAGGGGATTGGACAGATTACTGGAGGAAAAGTCCATCATAGGTTATAAACCATGATGGAGATGTGTAATCTCCAGGCTTAAAACCAGGGTACTTCAAGGACCAGATGCAGGGGAGTGGTATCAGGAGACAGATATCTAGTCTTGTGCACTCCCAGACACATCTGGTGGGGCCACTGTGAGATACAGGAAGCTGGACTAGATGGGCCTTTGGCCTGATCCAGCATGGCTCTTCTTATGTTCTTGTGTTCTTATGTTGACCCTTTCCAGGGATTTCTAGGTAGAAATCCCTGGAAAGGGTCAACATTACCTTCTTCTGACAGCACCCTAGGACTGTGCAGCTTGCCCAAGGCCACCCAGGCTGGCTCTTCTGGGATGCACAGTGGGGAATCAAACTCCCGACCTCTTACTTCTCAGCTAGGTAGCTGACTCACAGAACCAGCAAACTTCTTGGGATTATAATCATGGTAAATGTCCTCGTGGATTGTGGTGACAACCACAAAGTTGACCACTAAACCCATGCTTCTGGTGCCCACATGATGTGCAGTTTATCGTGTTCATTCCTTAAAAAATGGAGAACTTGAGTTAAATCAAGTCTACAGGGTTAGTAATGAACATGGCTACGGATGCGAAACGGTCTAGAATGGTCTATAGGGGAAATCTCATATATTAGGACCAGTTGTCATGCACTTTAAAAAACTGTTAAGCAGGTAGGTTTCATTCAGATTTGCACGCTGCATGACTGAAGCTTGAACTTTGGTAAAGAAGCCCTTTAAAACTCCTCCCTCACCTTCAGAAGAGGAAAGGAGTGGGAGGGGTGGAGTTACATTCTATTTAATAAATCCCTTTGTGTCCTGAGACCATTTCTCACAATTTTTGACCAACGCCTTTGCCTTTTCGCTTTTCGTTACCTGGCATGACACCTATGTGGGGGAAACCCCCCATGGGGTGGGTGTAACTGCCAAAGGAAAAACAGCACCACAACCCTTAATTATAAAACGGAGGCCAGCTGTTTTAGACTGGTCAGAAATGTCCGTTTCCCCTTCTCTTCCTGTTCATTCTCTTTACTCCCCAAACCGAAAGCAGAATAGCAAACAAAGCCATCGTTCAAAATGAACAACCTAAAAAGTAAGGCTAAAAGACACCCCCCCCCCACTTGAGCTGGTCAGTTTTTGGTGGTGTGTGCGATCAAGTCGGAGCCAATTTAACAGCGACCCTAAGAGGTCTCTTAAGGGAAGACATTTAATGAGTTCCACTCCCACAGCGAATTTCCATCGCTCTGGAGAGATTCGGATCCAGGACTATAGAGTTCTAGTCCGATATTCTCTTCGCCACACTACACTGGGTACACCTGTAAACAATACACTATTTGATTTCTTACTGTATTTTCATCAGAAAACTCCATAATTTTCACGTGTGTGATTAAGATAACATCATTATCATGCCCTTAGGGAACACAAGGAAAATCACTTTGTCCTGAAAATCTTTTTCTTTCTTTCTTTCTTTCTTTCTGGCAAAGTGCGACTGAATTTAAAACTATCAGTCGCGTTAATCCTTGCCCCGCCTTCCCTCCAAAAACCGGGGGTCCTATTTTTAACAGCAATCCATTTTTCGATTATGTTTCCGAGGTGTCGGCTCGTAAACTATAGCCTTCACATATGCATTATTTATTTATTTTTGGGGAAGGGGGGAAGAGAGGGAGGGAGGGAGAGAGAAACGGAACAAAGGCACTTGATGTTTCCTGAAGGAGTTTGGTTCCTTAGAGGGATAAAATTTAAGCGTTCAGAGGATGGATTTGGTTTATTAATGAAGAGGGAAAGCTTCTACATCATAAATTCATATTTTCAAGCCCGTTTTACTTCTTTTTTTTCATTCCGTGCTTTGAAACCAAAGGAGAGGGGATTTCTACTGAAGTCGCTACATCAAAAAGAACCCTACGCCCCATTAATTTTCTCTGTCCCTCCGTAGCCCTTGCAGTGTCTCCACATTCGGACTGTCAGACGCTTGTATACAAATTGCTCATCATTTAAAGAACAGGATGGCGAAGGAGAAGCTTCAATCTATGGCACCTGTTCGTCTGAAAAACTCATGCTATTACACCTCCTTCAGAAAGATTCGGGCACAGGATGCAGTAGTGACAGGTTTAGATTTACGAAGGAAGAAAGTCCAGCCTCAGCCAACAGCAGCTTTGGAACGACATAAGCACGCATCGCCAGAATGAGTCTTTCTGAGAGCCAGACGATATTGAGTTATATTAAAAGGATTTCTGAAGCGGTTTCATTTCACACAGTACATAATGTAGAGGCCAGCCCACAGTCCCCGGGACTGGAAATAACATCCTTCCATTTATTTCCCTTTAAGACCCGTGACTGAAGTCAGCTTTGGGTCAAAAAATATTCAATTTTATTTTATTTAATCCGATTCATCTCAATCTCAGTCAGGCTTCCAACAGCTTCTTTATTCTTTCTCCTTCTGCTGAAATTCCGCTTCTTTCCCAGAGTAATTCCATTTCCTCTTGCTAACTCATCGCTCTCTGGAAATGAGGGGATTTAAAGGAGCAAAGGAACAAATGTTGACATACATGATTGTGTGTTTAATATCTTACAGAAGGACAGATGAAAAACATTGTCTCTATTCTAATTTTGTGATGGCCTTTCTGAATGGAGTGTATGCTTTGTGGGGTTTTTTTTTTTGTAGTCACAGAAGAAAATAGGAGAGGGAATGAAATATTTGGTTTTAAAAAATAGACCTATTGTTTTGGAGTCTTTAAAACAAACGACAAAGAGCTATGATTAGGGAATCAGTAAATCTTTCTTTGAAAAAAATAAATAAATCACAGTAATGGTAAAAACTGAATTCTTAATTGTGCCATTTGTAACAAAGCCAGGTTCTAAACTCCGAAATTATGGGAATAGTCCAGGAACAAGCTCACTGAAAGAACAGGATTTGTTAAATCAACATTAACAAATCCAATTGATTCAATGGGTTTATACTCCTGTTCTCTATGTGTGTGTGCTTTGTGCCATCAAGCAGGAATTGACTTATAGGTATCCAAATGGGGGGGTTAAGTATTTAAGAAGTGACTTTACCAGTTCCATTCTCCGAGTGAGTTTCCACTACTGGAGCGGGATTCAAACCCCAACCTTCACGGTCCTAGTCCATCATTCTCTCCATATCTCTGTGAAGATTCTCAGTCATCCAGGTAAGTTTACCTGGAAGTTGAGTCATGGCAACTGGACTTCTTTTTCTTCAGAGATAGAAACGTTTCACTGCTCATCCAAACAGCAGAGCAGTGAAACGTTTCTATCTCAAGAAAAAGAAGTCCAGTTGCCATGACTCAACTTCCAGAACATTTTGTCCACTACATCACACTGGTTTTCGCCTGGGAGACCACAAATAGCACCCAGCCCAAAGAGCGCAAGGCAGAAACGTTTTGTTTGCCCATATCCCCTTTTAGATTCTGGAAGCTACCAGGTTAGATGAAATTTCAGAGCGAATAAAAACAGGATAAATTCAAGTTGTTAGAGATTTCTTACCATGACTAACGCACTAAACCTGCGAAGACTGGAACCAAAACTATTACATACAGGCGGGGCCGTGAAAAGTATTTCTCTTCAATATGACCACTGACCAAGTTTGTGAGAAAAATAAAGTAGATTATCGGCTAGGGAGGATGGTCCCTATTAAGTCCCAGATCCACCAAGTCTGCTTCACTTGTTTTTTTATGTGTGAAAGTTCTGAAATGGTACATTACTCTTCAGACACTCTGGGATTAAATTCTTCTTCAGTGCCGACATAGTGGAGCAAAAGCGATTTTAGAAAACCCTATATATTCATACGCAAGAATAAGGCGACACCTTTATGGAACCACTAAAATAATCAGAGAAATTACATGATGAAACTGAAGTTTGCAATTGTGTGGTTGTACCTAGATGCCCTAAGCACATCCGATCGGAAGCTAAGCAGGGTTGGCCCTGGTCAGTACTTGGATGGGAGACCACCAGGGAATACCAGGTGCTGTAGGTGCCTGCAGTAGGAACTGGCAAGCCACTCCAGTATTCCTGCCAAGAAAACTCCATGGACATAGGGTCAGGAAGGGTCGGTCACGACTGTAACGATGCAACACACAGACACACACGCACCTGTATAAAGGTATGATCCTTCTCCTGCATCTGTGTATTTCTGAACCATACTGCGTTTTCCCAACCCTCTCTCTATTCGTATATGATTGGAAATTATTTCTGTTTGCTTGTCTGTAGCCCCGCTTTAGCTATTGTGAATGGGTTTTTAATAAAATCACAAACACCCGCAGTTCTAGGCGGGGTTATATCATTCGGGCGTGGATTTTGAGAGGAAGCGACCATGTGGGCTTGCTCATTTTGCACCACGTGGCGTTCTTGGGGTAGCCTTCCTCTGTTTCAGTCCTACAGAACGAACGAGGTGGCGGTACATTTTTCAAATTACTGTCGTTCTGTTTTGGGGTTCGGTATCATTGTTTTCTGCCAGGGCAGGTATGCACACCGAGCTTCCTCAGTCATCCCTCCAGGTCTGGTTTGCAGAATGCGATCGTATAGCACAGTGTGTCGATACGTCTCCTTTTGCTTCAACACCAAAATACTCGAGTTCTTCATTTGTATTAACTGAGATTAAATAAGAATCGCGTAAAGGTGTGACTATGACGATTAATACTCACTTATCCAAGTAGAGCTGGAGTTTCTTTTCATGTACCAGAGAGATTCAGCCCGGTTTGAGGTTGACCGTTTCAAGAGCTGCCTTTCCCCTGCCTTCCTTTCTCTCGGTTCCTCCCTCGGTTTTTTTAAATAAACCTGAGCTAATTGGATTTCTCACTTGTGACTGTATTTTGCGTTTTATGGGTTCCATTAATCTCTGTACTTAAAATTACATAAACAAGATTAATTGCACTTAGGTTGCAGAGTCTCCATAGACCGTTATCTGTAAGCAGTACAGCTTTTAACAAGGTGGTTATGCAGTGCATTCTAGAAGGCTTTCACAGCTGGGATCTGAAAGTTGAGAGTTTTTGGGGCTGTTTGGCCGTGTTCCGGACATTTTTCTTCCTGTCGTTTCGCCAGACTCTGTGGCTGGCAACTTCAGAGGGCAGGGATGATTCTCTATGTGCAACACACACAAATAACAATTATATCCAAATAGCACACAAATGTTTGCTCTCATCCTAGAAGCAGAAACACAAATATCTTCTCTTTGTGTGTTTTTATTCAAAAACAATTCTTGTCCGTTTGGATTATCATAGAAAGAAGTTTTTAACACTTTTATTGTGTTAACAATGTTATTGTAATAGGCACTTTCATGGAAAATAGCCCACTTGACAACTTGTTATCTGAAATTTCATATACAGTGGTGCCCCGACTTAAGAGCAGCTCGACTTAAGAGCAGAAAACTGTTGGCACTTTAACTGCTGCCTTACACATATTAGATATGGTCTGTTCGACCTACAAATATTTTTCCCATTTTTCCCATTTTTTGATTTTTAAACTTTTTTTTTATTTTTAGATAGGTATCCCGACTTAAGAGTAGTTCAACTTAAGAGCATGCATTCGGAATAGATTAAATTCGTAAGTCGAGGTACCACTGTAAATATATAATATGCATGGTTGGGGTGGCATTGTAAACAGTGAGGCTAGAATGAAATTGAATGTGGAAAATACAAACAGTAACAATTACATTATTAACATTGGCCTTTCAGAAAATTGATAACACAAGCATAACCGACACTAGGAAAACCAATTAACCCCAGTAGTGTGCCACTAAATAAACTAACCCATGTATGGGTTGCCAATGCTTTCTTATAATCCAGTAGATGTACAGTTCTTCCCCTCCCCCAAGTTGGTAAAAGGAACATGGATAGCCCTTCAAATCTAATTAAAAGACTTTTAAATATGAATGGTCTATATCCTATTGCAACACTCACCTAGAGAAGATTCACTTACTCAGTGGGATTGACTTGTGTGTTGATTTGCTATTCAGCAATTGACTAAATAGGTCTGCTCTATGCCAATATTTGTTAACTGCCTGCTCCAACACCTTCTCCACTTATCCTGCTTACAACAAATCCACTTACCATGTTTACAACAAAACAATAATGGGGAAATGCATTTTAATATATATGTAGAGCATGGGCAATACTTGCCTTTGAAAACTGGCCTTGCTTTTCAAGATTTGGCCAGAAACGCATTGAGAGGAAGGACTGCATAAAAAGCAGTGGTTAATGTTGCATTACCAAGCAGCAAGAGTAAAGCTTGCTCTCCGTGACTATGCTTGGAGAGTACTGGAGAGTACTGCCTGCCAGTAAGTACGTTTGGTCTTAGCAGGCATGGTTTACAACAGGCCTGTCCAAATTTCAGCCCTCCTGATGTTTTGGACCACAAGTCCCAGAATTCCAAGCCTGTATTTCCAATGGCAAAGGACTGTGGGAGTTGTGGTCCAAAACATCTGGGGGGGGCGAAATTTGGACATGCCTGGTTTACAACCATATGGCTTTGGGAGCTGTGGTTCTGGTTGCGCTCATGTGCATGTGTTTAAATTACAGGATGTGAATGCAATTAAAATCATGCAGCATAGAGTGAGGACCTCCATAGGAAGGGGAGTTGTCGCAATGGAAATTTGTGTGCACTCAAGATTCTTTTAAAAATAACTATTTAAGCCTTGTGGCACAGTGGTTAAATGTCCGTACTGCAGGTAAAACTGTGCTCACGAGCTGAGGTTCAATCCCAGGTAGCAGGCTCATGGTTAACTCAGCCTTCCATCCTTCCAAGGTTGGTAAAATGAGTATCCAGCTTGCTGGGCAATGTGTAGCCTGCATACTGTAATTAAAACTGTAAGCCGCCCAGAGACTAATTGAAGTGATATGGGGCAATATATAAGCAGAACACTTTGCTTTTGCTTTTTCACCCACCTCCAGCATGTAGGAAAAATCAGGCAATTCTCTTTCACCTCTATAACTGAGGGACTGGGAAGCTTTCAGTTTGCTTCCCTCTTCTTTCCCCCCTCTTTTTTCTGACCTTGAATTTGTCCGTCCTTGGATATTATGCACCGGGAATTTGGGGAAACACATTCAGGAATATGATATTGAAAACACATTTCCAGTAACTTTTCATCCACTTGGAAAGGACGAAAAGCAGGAGGGGGGGGGTTAATTGAGGTCACATTGCAGTTTAGAAAACTGGGAAATTTCACTTGGTCATTTTATGCAGTAGCCAACAAAATACAGCCAGCCATAAACCCATAACTGGTTTTCGGTAAACACGGGCCCTGCAGAAGCTTTCTCCTTTTATTTACAGATGTCTACCTTTTTATGGTGTGAAAGTGTTTTTCCTGGGATTTTGTTTGTTCAAGGAGTGGAGAGCTTGTGTGTGTGTGTGTGTGTGTGTGTGTGTGTGTGTGTGTGTGTGTGTGTGTGTGTGTTTAAAGCTTTCTCTTTGGTTAAGGTAGGGAAAGGTCCCTGAAACAGCAGGTAAGAACTATCAGAACAGATGAAGGGCCACTGAGTCAAGGTTTCTGAAGGAGATGTTCAGGCCAGTGACTGTGATGGTGCTTGGTTGGAGGGGAGGGGAGAGAAATTACTTTCGCTGCTGGGAGAAGAAAAGGGAGGTAGGGTTTATTTGCCTTTGGGTCTGGAGACTTCCACGCCCAGCCCCTCTTCCAGGTTGTTCTGATTAAAAGAAGATTGAGGATTCTGGTTCTGGAAATGAAGGGATATGTGGTTGTGAGAAAGATGCAAACCCAAATGTTATTATTTATTCATTTTTTTGAATATTTTTACCCCACCTTTCTCCTTGGAAAAGAACCTGAGATGGTTCTGAGGGACAATATACAGTCCAGAACATTCAAAACATATTCAGGTTAAGAATGGAGAATTAGAACAGGCATCTTAGAACATTAAAAAGTAACATTAAAGCTACCAAGAACACACAAAAAGAAAACAAATTCCATTAGGAGGGATGGAAACTAGCATGGAAAACACTGGTGGTCTTATGAAATCAGTCAATGCCATCATGCATGGTAATCCATCTAAAAGTCACATAGTAGGTAGTCCCTGTTAAGGACTGTACAAAATGGAATTGTCCTATTGCAAATTATGATGCAATTTGGGAATGATGCAAGGCAGAGTGGGCTACACACCTGTGTAATTATATTCTGGCAACTAGTCAAGTCAGATGACAGTTTGATCATGCTCAGTTGTCAATTTGCTGAGTAATGATTGCATCAGACACATGAATAAAAGCAAGACAGTTGTTCAGTATGGTGTAGGACATGGTTGGAAGAAGCAGCTCGTTACTCTGTCAGTTTGGATCCTGGAAAGTTTGGACTACTGGACTACCTAGCTAACAAGGTATATGCCTGCCAATTCTGTTTTTGCTGGACTTGTATATATTTTGTAAATACAGTTCTTGGTGATGGGAGTCACTGCTGTGTTGCATCTTTATTTTAGCACTGCTATCTGGCTGTTAAAGCCCACACTCTTTACACAGCCCTCACAGTCATTCAGGGAAAGCTTGCCTGAAGAGGAAGGTCTTTGCCTGCTTCCAGAAAGACGGCAGAGATGGGGCAGTCCTGGCCTCCAGCAGGAAGGAGTTCCAAAGTCTGGGAGCAAAACAGAGAAAGTTGGGGTAAAAATATTCAAATAAATAAATGAATAAGGACTGCTGTAAGTGGCAGAAAAGCTGCCCCTTCTTCCTTTTATTGGACATCACAAGCAACAGTGAAAAATGCCTGATGTTTTGGCTTCCTTTTGATGTGAATCGTTCCAGTGCAGTGCAGCAGCCAAATGCTAGGAAGTGGGATCAGGTTTACTTTTTACTGAATGGCAGCATAGATGGGTTAAGTGCAGGCACTAGTCACTTGCTCCGCCCACCACCACTCACCTCCCCACACAGCACCTCTCCACTCCTGGAGATTTGAGTGGGCGTTGACTGTAGTAGGCATAACCCTGGGAGTTGAAGTCCAAGAACCCCTGGGTTACCCAAGGTTGGGAACCACTGCTCTATCTGGCAGCAATTTGTGCATAGAATGTTTGAGATGGGGAAGGTTATACACTGGATTTTTATTGTTGTTGTTCAGTCATTAATTCATGTCCGACTCTTCGTGACTCAATGGACCAGAGCTCGCCAGGCCTTCCTATCTTCCACTGGCTCCCGGAGTTTGGTCAAATCCATATTGGTTGCATCGATGACACTGTCCAACCATCTCATTCTCTGCCATCCTCTTTTCCTTTTGCCTTCAATCTTTCCCAACATCAGGGACTTTTCCAAGGAGTCCTCTCTCCTCATGAGGTGGCCAAAGTACTGAAGGCTTAGCTTCAAAATCTGTCCTTCCAGTGAACATTCCGG
Organism: Phrynocephalus versicolor; assembly: GCA_023846285.1. Lineage (NCBI taxonomy): Eukaryota > Metazoa > Chordata > Lepidosauria > Squamata > Agamidae > Phrynocephalus > Phrynocephalus versicolor. Next base: position 12,644,948 of record JAHTLZ010000111.1, on the reverse strand, counting down.
GTTGATTTCATTCAGGATGGATAGGTTTTATAAGCAGATATAAAAACTGTTTACAGCCATCTCCCAGTTACGGTGAGATATGAGTGCAGGAACAACCTTAGCCCCAGAACTGCATCGCTGTAAAGGGACTTTTTGGACCAACAAGTCCAGCCCTTATCAAGGAGGCACAGTAAGGTTCTGAGCTCTGAGCTTCTGGTTCTGCACCCAGATGCCTAAACCACTGGTCTAGATAGCAGCTGGGATGGATTACAAAGCAACTCAGTCTGCAGTGAATGCTATCCCTCCACCACTCATTTTTAAAACATTTAATCAATTTTGCACTTACTTACCCCGGGATGCCTCACATTCCACCTGAATGGCTTCCAAACCTTTTAACTTGAAATAATAATTTTTCTCATTGGTTCAACAGCCGAAGCATCGATGCCCAGAACAGAAATTTACTTCCCAGGGGGATTGGAGGGGACTTCTCTGCACAGAGCGCTCATTGTACAAACATTTGTGCTTCACCTTTACCAGGTTCATGCAAGGCCATAATAAAAGCTAGTCTAGCCACCCTCTTGCAAAAATGCCAATCAACGTGAACTAGCTATATTTTTCCAGGGAAATGTATCTGACCTTTCTGATCTTCTTATCAAGGAACCACATTTTTAAGTGAAGGCTATAGGCCAGTGTCTGGACATACAGAAGTTAAGTACATGAAACAAATGCTCTGTCCTACACACAGTTTAGTGCATGTCTGCCACGAATTCAAAGTTTGATATGAACTTTTAAGGCTTCTGCCTTTTTCTCTGGATTTCCAGGCAAATTAATAAAATCACTGGGAAACATCTACACACTCACAAGCATTAGGGGCCAGCACAGTCAATTTCCCCTTGCATATCATGAGCCATATAGAATGCAGATAAAACTGTGCTCACGACCTGGGGTTCAATCCCAGGTAGCAGGCTCATGGTTGATTCAACCTTCCATCCTTCCAAGGTCGGTAAAATGAATATCCAGCTTACTGGGGGGAGGCAATGTGTAGCCTGCATACTCTAATTAAAAACTGTAAACTGCCTAGAGACTACTTGAAGTGGCATGGGGCAGTATATAAGCAGAACACAAGTCTGTAACTTTGATATTCAGTGTCAGGGATTCTAGCCCAAAACTCAAGAGCTTTGCTGCAGAAAAATGTGGTCAAAGGCAACTCAGTATTTCACAGCTCAGAAACACTACGACCCAAAGAGAAACAGTTAGCACAAGGTCAGCCAAGCCAGAAAGCTTTTCTGATGGGTTGCAGATCACCCAGAGTTCCACTAGTAGACTTCACTTTCTGCCTACTTCTGCCATAAAATATATGTTGTTTATAGTCATAAATGTTAGGTGTGAATGTTGCATCAATTGCTGTTGGCTTTCACACTAGGACCTACCTTTTGCCCTTAAGGCTCCACCCAGACCCTTACACTGTCCCATGCTTTATTAGGTGCTACCTCTTCCTTCCACCTCTTAATAGACTTGCACTTCCTCCTGTGCAAGACCTGAACACCTCTCTCTCTCTCTCTCTCTCTCTCTCTGTGTGTGTGTGTGTGTGTGTGTTGCATCATTACAGTCGTGACCGACTCTTCGTGACCCCATGTCCATGGAGTTTTCTTGGCAGGAATACTAGAGTGACTTGCCAGTTCCTACTCCAGGCACCTACAGCACCTGGTATTCCCTGGTGGTCTCCCACCCAAGTACTAACCAGGCCTGACCCTGCTTAGCTTCCAAAATCAGGAGAAATCGGATGTGGCCCATGGTTGTATCCAATTCCAAGGTCCATACTTCACAAGACTAGTCTATGTTGATTGGTGCCCATTGTTTCTCATTAAGGTCCAAGGCTGAAACACAACAGGAAGGGAATGGCATGATTTCTTGATCCACAGTAGTACATATGTTTCATATAAGTAAGTCCAAATGTAATGGGACATGTTACCAGCAGGGGATATAGTCGGGCTGCCAGGGGTCCACTGCTGCCATCAATACCAGTCTTGCTGCAAGCAGATGAGAGCTAGAAGAACAGAAGTGGCGTCAGTAGCAATGTGATCATGGGGGATGTGTTTACCGGAGCTGGCATTATAATTATGCCACCCCTGCCTTTGTCATAAGCACATCAGGATCAGCAGCAGCCTAATTCTAATATTATTCAACTGAGTTCAGATGTGGGGTTGAAACGTTGCCTGGGCAACAGACAGGTGGACATTCAGCCATGCTAGAAGGTATGGGACAGGTTCTGGCAGAAAAAAAAAATACTAAAGGCAGTTTGCCTGGCTATTCTCTCCATCACCAAATGGGATTGGGCTATCATGGGAGATAATGTCCTAGCCAAAGCTATGCCTAGAAAATTTGACACCTAGGGCAAATGATACTCTTGCCCACCCCACTCCACTCTACAAGTGTGAATTCCCCCAGGGAAAAGGACCAGGAGAATGTGGTGTTCCCCACCATCACTGGAAAAAATGGAGAAAGTTTACACTTTCCAAAAATAAAAGCAAAAGTAAATAGTGGTGGGAGGTATGGCTGTTTATTTTACTAACACTCATGGTTATGTTGACCTCTAGATGTTGGTGTCTGCCCTTGCCTAGTCACAACTCTGTCTCTGGTCATCTTTCTCTTCTTGACTGGCTGCCATTTGTATATGTCAAGGTCCTTTCCAAGCTATGGTGATCTCCAAAAGGTCCTGTAATTAACACTGCCACTGCACAGCAAACTAAAGACCAGGCTTCTGCATGAGTACATCCAAAATACATAAATCATGAGGACATGTACTTTAAAAAGCAGGATTAAAAGAGTTTTTTGGCAGTACATATATTACATACATGATATTAGTCTTAAAATGATTGGGGAATGATGATGATGATGATGATGATGATGATGATGATGATGATGATGATGATGATGATGATGATGATGATGATGATGATGATGATGATGATGATGATGATG
>JAHTLZ010000111.1:12631880-12641977 GCA_023846285.1 Phrynocephalus versicolor | reverse complement strand
TGATGATGATGATGATGATGATGATGATGATGATGATGATGATGATGGAACTGTAGAGCTGCAAAGCACCCTATGGATCATGGAGCCCAATCCCTGTCAACGAGGCACAACAGAGTATCAAACTCCTCTATATATTTAAAAGGTAGCCATACTCTTTTCCTGACTTTCTCTTTCTGTTAACTTCCTCTCCTGCGTCACGTTAAGTTGAAATCCATCTTGGAACAGTGATCAACGAGAGAAAATTTCTCTCTGCCAGAAAAAAAAGCGCTGTTCCCTGCAGAACCAGCAAAAATCCAAACGCAATTGCAGGCTGCCCTCTGCCGGAATTTGAAGGTTTTAACAGGGCACTTTTTTGAAATCAACATACGGTACTTAGATCGATTTTATTTTCTTTGATCCTGGTAGAAAAGAGCGTAATGCCTCACACAGTTCCCTCTAGCTCTTATTCTTTTCACAGCTCTCGGGAAACGCAATTCAGCCTCTGCTGGCTTAATAAATGTGCGAGGTGTTTCCTGAGGTCCTTAAGAAGACACACAATAATGCCACCGGGAAGGTCGGACACCCACCGAGGCCACCGTACACAAACCATTGTAAGAAGGAATCATGCCCGCCACTTGGCGCCGTTGTCTGAGAGTAGTAGGGACTGGCAAGCCACTCCAGTATTCCTGCCAAGAAAACTCCAGGGACATGGGATCACAAAGAGTCGGTCAGGACGGAGACGACACAACGCGCACACACAGGGGGCTTCACAAACGTAATTAAGGTGCAGACCCTTCTGCTTGGAGCACTGCTTTCTGGGAGATGTAGTTTCTGGCAATTAAAAAAAGGAAACAATAAGTCTTTGCGAATTGACAAGTAAACCTGGACCCCAAGAAAAACATGGCCAAGGGTGATTACAAGAGGGGCAAGAGGCAAGAATAAAATAGAATAAGTTTTGTTTTGTTTTGTTGGTTCTTTGGATTTGGACGAATTTGCTTGCACAGACGAACATGGCTTCCTCTTCTTCATGAACTACATCTAAAAAATTTCACTATTTGGCAATGTTGGGGATGTTATCTCAGTTATCCCATAATAATCCTGTAAGTTTGGTCAGCAGCATTAGTGCATGCAGCCGTTGGCACTGGAAGTAATATGTTACCTTCTTGACCAGGAGCTTCTCCTGATGTTTTTCACTTCCATGGATTTCTGTCTTCTTAAGATACATCTGTAGTACAGTAATCAGTCTGTCTTCTTAAGATACATCTGTAGTACAGTAATCAGTCTGCTAGCCTGTGTTCTCAGGAGTGGATTTGTATATATCTCAAAAACCTCAACTTGGGACAGTGGACACAGTGTCTGCAGAGGCAGAACAAAACTGAAGATGTCTGGAGCAACCATTGGGCAGTCGCCTTCTACTGGGGATCCAGGTTTCCTCTGCTTTGATTAGGATTTATATTTAGGATAACAAAAGAGTCCAGTCTGGAGGGAACTGCTAGCTTGACCTCAGACCCTTTTGGATCAGATGCTCAGCTCTGGGTTCCCCATATAACATTCATATAACAGTCCATAATCCTGGTTTAAGAAATCAGGTTAAGCCCCCAGGAGGCCCTGTGATATCACTCACCTTTCCCAAATTTGCTACATCATATCAGCCCAAACAGTCTGTTGCTGAAAACATTGTTAGAATTCAGCCACCTGCATATTATGCCTTGAAGAGGTTTGGAAGGGCGGGACTTTTGAGCTGAATGTCAGTCACAGTAGAGGCAATTTGCTCCCTCTCTATCTAGACTCCCTTTCCCTCCTTTTAAGCCAGTTAGGTTTCTGACTCAGTTAACAAAGCCAATGCTCTGTTGGAGTTAGAGCTTGGACAATTATGGAGTCAACAGTTAGCATCTGAGTGAAGTGTTTATGTAACCAGTCCATTGGTTAAATAATGAAGTTAACAATTTAAACTCATTATGTAACAAGTTAATATTTTGTGTCTTGATATATATGAAGATTTGTGAGTGAAATATAAACATTTTATTCTTTCTCAACACCAGAGCCTCTGACTGACCCCACTGAGACTATATTGCTGCTAAAACTGACTAATAAGAAGGGGTGGTATATTGGAGGGACAATTGCATTTTTCTCTGTTTTGTAGGCAAATGTTTAAGCCAGTAATTTCCACACTCTGTCAATAAATTAATTCAGTTTGTATCACCAGAATTGTACTATTTGAGTAACTGATAGGTTTTATAATGAGGCACTTTCAGTTCCCAGTTTGGTCTAGGTCTAGGTTGTCACATCTTTTCTGCTTTACCCAAAGTCAGTAATCATTTAGTGTATGAAAGAGAAACCCTCGGCTTCGAAGATGTAACTAGATTCAGATTTCTTTTTAATGCTAAGCAGATAGGTGTCACTTTCATGTAAGCAGGCAGCAAGCTATTGAGCCAGCCAGCTAGACAAGCAATCAAACACTCAAAACAACCAATCCACCAAGTGCTCCATTCATGCAAGTGGTACATTCATGTGAATAACACCAGAGTCACAAATAAATTTCAAGTTGTAAACCCAGGATGAAGACAGTAGGAAAAGAGGAAGACCAACTAAGAGATGGATTGACTCCCTGAAGGAAACCACAGGCTTGAGTTTGCAATAGCAACGGGCAAACCCCTCTGGTTTTCCTGCTTAAAAAACTCCATGGACATGGGGTCACGGAGAGTTGGTCATGATTATAATGACACAACACACACAAGCAGGGCGGTTGAGGGCAGAACATTTGTAGAGCTCCCTCTCGTTCATGGGGTGACCATAAATTGGAGTTGACCTGACAGCATGTAACCACAACATCCTGATTCTCAAAACAAATGTTGTGGATGGAACCCAGGCATGGAGAGATCACGAAACGTAATGTCCCATTTAGTGCCAGCCCGTGTTTTATTGAGCACTTGTCTAATATGCAAGAGGCTATTCATTTATTTCTTCACTTCCTTTCTAGATTCAAATGCTGGTATTACAGTAAAGGCACCACCAAGAGAAGAGGTTTATTTCTCTCCCAATTTTTCTCTGTGCCAACTACTGCTTTAAAGAACCTCCACTGAGTGGAATTAGTGCCACTAAAGGGAGAGATTAATACCTCCTGGGAACCTTTGTTCAGCCTAATCTGTCTGCACCCTTTGCACAACATGAAGCTCTCAAATAATGTGAGTGCAGTAAAGTCATAAGCATGGCCAGGCGCAGGTTTTAAATTAACAAGAATGTTATTTACTACTGAGTTATTAGATACAGTACAGTGATTCCCAAGCTGTTTCCATTAATTTAAGTGCCAGGTTCTTTTTATTAAGAAGAAGAAAATTATTGGCCTTTATCCAGGAAGCGACAGGCATCTCAGAAGGTTGGGTGGATGATGCTGCACCTGTTCTCAAGATACATGTGTCCAGAATGCATGTGTTCCACCAGAGCTGTAATGCTTAGGTACACGTCCACATGCATATACAGTGGTACCTCGACGTAAGAATTTAATCCATTCCGAATGCACGCTCTTAAGTCGAACTACTCTTAAGTCGGGATGCCTATCTAAAAAATTGAAAAAATAAGTTTAAAAAAATTTAAAATGGAAAAAAATATTTGTAAGTCAAGCAGACCATATCTAAAATTTGTAAGGCGGCAGTTAAAATGCCAACAGTTTTCCACTCTTAAGTCGAATTGCTCTTAAGTCGAGCTGCTTACAGTCGGGGCACCACTGTACTGTATAACTCACTTGGCAGGATGCAATGGCAGATCTATACTATTGATCAGAATTTGAGGGGGGGAGGGGATGTAGAAGGACACACACACAGCAGCTTTCCCCCTCTGGCCAACTGTTCTTCACATGGCGGGTTGCACACTCAGTTTTGTAACCAGTGTGTGAGTGGTAATGTTAAAAAAAAATACTTGCTGAAGGTAATGGTTGGCGGACATTTGCACAACTCTCCTCTTGCAGCTGTGTAAGTGGATAGGGTTCTGTCCACTTACACATAGGATATGCGGAGGGATATGTATGTGGAAAATGCATCATGGGAACTCAAAGGTGGCTTTTCGGAAGTGCTGTGAGCAAAAGAGTGCACGGGGAAATCTCTCACATGCTGTTTTGGGTCCAGATCAAAGAAGTGAAGGGGGGGGTCCCTTGGGCCATCTTTCACTTGAGCCACAGATCCATTGTGCTATTGGGATTATGCGGTGTTTTTATCTGAAGAGTGCAGGAGTCGAATGCTGAGTTGAGGCTGTTGGAAACTGATAGTTGGTGTGGAGGTGAAAGTTTGTGACCGGATTCCTAGATTATAACATTTTGTTGATATGGGGATAAAGATGTTGGAGCAGGGGAGGCAATCCATGGCTACTGATCATGTTGGCCAGATGGAAGCTTGGGATTCAAGTGCAGTATGCTTACTTTGGGGACTGATTGGTGAAGAATGTTAGATCCTCTCCTTGGCTTAAAAAAACAACCTTTGACTCCATAAATTAGACTATACATTTAGAACCTTTCTAGAGGAGGTGCTCCCTCAACTGGTGAAAAAGGTATGTTTGTCATTATGTAGATGTTTGATATCCATATAACTTGCATTCTGTAGGCTTTGTTTTGGGACTAGATTTTGGAAGGCAAACATAAATGCAGAGGTGCTCCTGGTCAGTCGAAAGGGAGAACAAGGGAAAGGGATGCAACCCTATCAATTGGTCACCCTCCAATTGATAAAAGAGGTAAACAGCTTTGGGGTGCTCTTGGACTCATCCTTGAGCTTGGATGCCCAGGTCACGGCTGTGGCCAGGAGTGCATTTGCACAATTAAGGCTAGTACCCAGTTTTTGAGAAACCAGATCTGGCCACAGTGACACATGCCCTAGTGACATCCCAGCTAGATTACTATAATGCGCTCTATGTGGGGCTATCCATGAAAAGTCTCAGGAAACTTCAATGGGTCCAAAATGCAGCAGCCAGATTGCTGACTGGGGCGGGATATAGAGATCACATTACACCCCTATTAAAGCAGCTCCATTGGCTCCCAATCAGCTATCGGGCACAATTCAAAATGTTGACCTTGACCTATAAAGCACAGTACGACTTGGGTCCTAGCTACCTCAAAGATCGAATCTCACAGTATGAACCGGCTCAGGTGCTAAGGTCACCAGGAGAGGCCTTCCCTCCATCCCACCACCCTCACAGGTATGTCTCATGGGGACATATAAAAGGGCCTTCTCGGCTGCTGCACCCAGACTCTGAAACTCACTCCCACTAGAGGCCAGGATTGGCCCACTGCTGTCTTTCCGGAAACAGGAAAAGATCTTTCTTTTTAGGCAAGCTTTCCCTGAATGATAGACTACCTATTATGTGTCTTTCATATGAATCTATAGAATCACATAGACTTGGTGTTTATAACCACTTATAACCTTGTGTGATTACATTGACACTATGTTTTCAATGTTAGTTTCCATCACTCATAACTTTACGTGGAATTTTACTCCCCTTTTAACTGCTCGTGTTCTCTTGTAGCTTTAATGTAATGTTCGATTTTAATGCTGTAAGATGTCCCTCAATTTCCTGTTCTCAATACTTGGACATGTCTTAATTGTACTGGACTGTATATTAACCCTCATTACTGTAAGCCGCCTTGGATCCTTTTCCAAGGAGAAAGGTGAGGTGAAAATACTCTAAAATAAATAAAATAAATAAATAAGTTGCCTTGGGACCTTTTAAAGAGAAAGGCAGGGTTAAAAATATAATGGAAGGAAGGATGGATGGATGGATGGATGGATGGATGGATGGATGGATGGATGGATGGATGGATGGATGGATGGATGGATGGATATACTGTATATGGAAACTCACTGGCAGAGAGGATCTGGTAAAGTCAATCCTTAAATTTCTCACTTACCTTGAAAACTTTGTTAGGGTTACTATAATTCTTTGATGTGTCTTGAAGGCACATAGCACACAATATAGAACATGCCTTATCATGAATTGCCACATCTTTGAGGACAATTTCTGTCCTTCTAACATGCTACAGCTATTTTCGAAATTTGACTGTTTTGTTGCAAATGGAAATGTTCACTATATCTTTCCAAGATTTTTTTAAAAAAAATCTTTTACTGGCACTCACATAGGATTGATTCACACAGCAGCACTTTTTCTGATCGTGTAAGCCTTCTTGAACTTTTTTCCAAAAATGTATTCCAGTGGATGAATAGGTGAGCCATCATAGGTTGTAGCAAAGTTCAGGGTTCCATGGGATAGGAGAAAATGCCAGCATGCTTGGGTAAATTGAGAGGGATATGTCGGGCTCACACATCACTTTCCTCATGTTCAAGGAGACCTGTGTGAACACTGAAGGTGTTGGTGTGTCAGAGTTGTGTGAGGGCTTGGTGTGCGAGGCAAAGTGTTACGTGAAGGGAAAATAGCAGAAGAAGTGTTCTATGAAGAAAAGAAAAATCTGGGGATCTGAGGATTTTGTAAGAAAAACCAGTTACTCCAGTGGCAACAGCACAAAAGGAATATTTGAACAGAATACATACACAAGGAAACCTCTCTCATATGTTATAGGAAGGAAGGAAGGAAGGAAGGAAGGAAGGAGTTTGGGCTGGAAAATGAACTACTGTACATTGTTGATTGCATGCTATGTAGATGAATGCTATCTTTTTTTCCAAAGCAATTGTGCGCCAGGAGGAAGCCGGACAGCTGATGTAAACTGATCTTATGGCGCCCTCTAGTGTTAGTCTTTTTGCATAACGTGCAGTTCCAAGGGAAACGAGGTTGCAAACCAAGCGAAGGTTTCTCCCTAATAGAAAATCAAAAGCTTGCCTAAAATCCTTTGATCTCTGTTTCTGTCTTGGTACAACTGGCATCCAGAAAGACGATCCTAGGGAAAGGCAAGTAGCGTTTATCTTAGGACATACGTCGTGATTTAGAAAGTTAGCTGTGCAACTAAATAGTAGGTTTATATGATTTTCCCATGTGCCTTTTGGTGCAAATGTCCTTCATGCTATCATCTGGAGCCATTCTTAGTCTGACACACAAAGAACAATAGAATGGTGCCACTTCTAAAATTTCATTGCACACATGTACATTCTGCCCCTCCCCCAAGTTTGCTTCATATAATTGTATGGTAAAGATGACCAATTTTGGACTCTTCATAAAGCCTCTGTTTTTCAGAGAAGATTACTTGTGAAGGAGAACTAGAGTCAGCTGTTCATATGAGTCCCCAAGCACTTGGCCTCCTGCCCTGTCTGGGTTGTGAGTCGGGAAGCCATTACGCCCATCTGGGTTGAGTGTTTAACTCAGAGAGAGGTAGGAATGGAGGTAGGGGGTGGGCAAAGCACCCCAACCAGGATGTTCATCCCAAAGGTAGTCCTTGCAGTGGGAAAGCAAGTGTGCAGGCCCTGGGGTGAAATGAAATAGAGTAGATCTGTGTGCTGCCAATGCACAATAAGAGCATCATTTCTCTTGTGTTGCCTTGTTAAACATTTGAATGCTAGAGCAACACATTTCAGATTACAGATGAAGCTGTCTTTGAGATCATGGGAACCAGGCCTTAAGTCCGTTTCCAAAGACTTTGTATCTATTCGTATGTGCAAGGTTGGATTAAGACTTCTCAAAACCATATGGTTTGAAGATGCCCATAGCACTACCTGCCTCCAAATGAATTTTTTTACAACATGTTTTTATATCACATTATTTTACATGTAATACATGAATAATAATAATAATGCATGAACAAAAAGCTAGAAATCCTCAATACCATAAAGAAAATAAAATTGCAATATTTCAGACACATAATGCACAATGAGAAATACTATATGCTGCAGGATATTCTTCAAGGAAAACTAAATGGGAAGTGTGGCCTGGGGCACAGAAGAACATTCTGGCTTAAGAACTTAAGCCAAGGGACCACAGTGAGCACAGCTGCTCTGTTTAGAATAGCTTTAGGATAGAAACCAGTTCAGGCTACTGATCACCAACATTCTATGAGGACATGGCACTTGAAAAAGAAGAATGTTTTTAAGCCTTCAGAAGCCCATCTAATTAGATGCCCTAAAGTTGAGGACCTAAACTTGCATGCTTGCCTACTTAAGGCCTAAATCTGACACTGGCCAAACTTTCCAGCAGTCCCTGGAGCCCTCCAGGAATTTTTGATTTAAACATCAGCTCCCATAATTTGGAAGCTGCATTAGTGGTGTTGTCATTCATTGGTGTTGTCTCCTTGGTAATAAGATCCTTCATCTTACGCAGAATAATTCCCATGAGGGATGATTGGGTTCCCATGCCATATTCAGGGGTGTCCAAACTTTGCCCTCCAGATGTTTTGGACCACAACTCTCAGAATTCCAAGCCTAGATTGCCAATGACAAAGGATTGTGGGAGTTGTGGTCCAAAACATCTGGATGGCCAAAGTTTGGACGCCACTGCCATATGTGGACTCACTGATGAGAATTCCTTGCATAGGGATCACAATGTCTTGAGAACGGAATGGACCATAACTTTCCAAGAGACAGGCTGACAGTATCTAATCCTTCCAGAAACAACCAGAAAGTTTCTCTTGTGTGTCTTGTGTTATCTTCGTTTCCTGATTTCCACTGTGTTTCAGCAAAACAGCCTACCCTCACTTTGATTGGCTATTCAAGGCAATAACATCTGACCTTCAAGGTCAAACATCTTTCAATTTCACAACAGCATTTCCTTAATCAACAGGGAATGTCTAACTTACAAAGTGCTGGATAGACAAGTTTTAAAAGATCCCTAAGAAAACCACCCCACTTGAGTGAAAAACCCATGTGGCAAAATTTGGCTTTTAAAGAGAGATGTGGGGCAGATCATCATTTAAAATACCTTCATCTGGAAGATGCCAAAGGACCCCTTTGCCTTATAGGAACATGTAGGCAATGCCCCAAAGATCTTAAAGATAGCATCCAAATTTGCACTGTATTTCCCCCTTGCCAATTAAGTTGGCAATTTGAAACTCACTTACAGACAAGTGACTCTTATGGAGGAGCATGGAAATTGCTTTAGAAGGAAAGGGTAAAAGCTTCCACTACACATCTTGGTGTGTAAGGTTGGGATTCCTTTGCCCTTTCTGTTTATACAAGCGAGACAATGAAAGATGAAGGCAGAGAGAGAGAGAGAGAGAGAGAGAGAGAGATGGCCAAGTTTAGCAGTTCCTGTGGTATAAGTGGGTGGGGGAGAAGCGGGTTCAAAAGAGACCTGGAAGACTTTGACACTGCACAGAAAAACACCATAAAACCTTTTGAGAGGAACGCCTGGAGACCAAGGGGAGAAGGGGAAACGACCAATCTCTTCTATTCAAGTCTCCCTCATCTTATGGCTGCTTTTGTGTGGGTTTATTTATTTATTTATTTATTTAGCTCCTCTCTCATTCTTTTCTGAATGAGTTTCCGGTGATTGCTTCCTCCTTTTAATTCCTTTTCTTCTTCTTCTTCATCCTCTACAACAAACCAACGGGGGGGGGGGGGAGCTGGGTCTCCCTCTCCCCCCCCACCTCTTTAGTGTAACATTTTAAGTGAATAGGGGAGTACTCTGGGGCAGGTACTTTGAAGAGGATGTGGGGTCTGTGGGTTGCAATTCTTTTCTTTTCTTTAAAGAAACGAAATGCACCAATCAGCAAAACCAGCCCCAACTTTAGGGAGATGTCCTTGACTTTCCTAACTACAGACTCAACACCGCACCTCCGCGAAATCGATGCTGTGGGGGATGTTCAGAATACAGTACTGAAATCTTTGCATTAATGGGGGCCAAGAAGATTGTAAAGAGACATCGGGAGGCCAACCAGGGTGAGTTGGTTCCACCCATCTGGGGAGTTAGCACCAAAGAACGAGGGAGGGAACGCCTCTGGTGCTCGCCTAGTTTCTTTTCCGGCCAGGTTCGAATCCTGAAATGCATAGTTCAGATTTGGACTTCAGTTTGAAAAGAACGATGGCCAAATTTCTTGCCTTTCATTCTTATTGTTCCATGCTGTTTTATTGTGCTTGTTGTCTTTTTAGCTGTTTTATTGGAAACCGCCCTGAGTTCCTGACTGGAAAAAGGTAGCGGTATATAAATGCACCAAATAAATAAATAAATAAATAAATAAATAAATAAATAAATAAATAAAT